>VMDO01011045.1:0-40941 GCA_007922755.1 Pedetes capensis | reverse complement strand
TGCTTGCTGCGTTGTGCTCGGAGGAAGCGTGACTCACCTGACACCTGGGTCATTTCCAAGGTGTCGGGGTTGTACGCAGCTGGTTGGCATCTTGTCCCTGCGCCGTGTCAGCTGCAGGGAGCAATCTGATCGTGAGCGCCAGGGGCGGGGCCGCCGGGCACAGGGGGAACACAGTCGTGATTTTGCAGGTGCTGGTGACCTGCCCTAGGCTGGCCCTGGGGGACGAGGCCGAGGGCATGCCAGCAGGTGCCCGGTGCTGCCCATCCAATCTGGGAGGCAACACGGGTCTCATGGGGTCAGACAGGACCATCTCACACATTTGCCAGAGACAGGCAGGACCTGGAGGGCCTTTGTCCTCTTTTGCTGCTGCGGGGCAGACGTGGCTGCTGGGAGGACTGGCCCCTGCCCTGCCCCCGACGGTAAGGGAAGGCTGGGGGCTGGCACCTGCCCCCCGCCTCCCCCGTCCCCTGTCCATCTTAGGACTCTGCTTTGCCCCTCAGCACTGGGCCCAGCCCAGAGCAGGGCTGGGCAATGCCAACTACCAATCCTGCCACTGCGGACGCCTTCTGACAAGTTTTATCCTTGTCGGCTTTGCTGCACGTGGGCAGGTGTGGACCCGGGCAGACGGCCAAGGCCAAGCGTGGAGCAGCTGCCCGGGGGATCCCAGCCTGGGCTGTCGGCTCAGGAATCTCTGCTCTTTGTCCCCTGTCACACCTGAGCAGGGTGGTGCTGGCCTGGGTGGTGTGAAAAGGCGCAGGTGTGGGAGGGGCCAGGACCGTCAAGCCACCCTTTGTGGAGGAGGGCTAGGCTGGGAGGGCACAGGCAGGCGTGTCCCGCCCACATCTGGCTGGGCATCAAAGCAGAGGCCCTCTGGCCACGCCCCCATGACATCACCTGGGAACCTTTCTGGCTGGGCACCTGTGAAGGGACAGGTGTGGACGTCTAATGCCAAGAGCTGGCTGCCGGGGCTGTAGCGTGGTCCTGCTGACCAGGCTCCACCCAGGGCTTCTCTCCAGGCAGCCGGTGGGCGGAGACTCTGGCCTGAGTGGTTCCCTCCCACCCCGCCCTCAGCCACAGAGCCGGCAAGCATTTGCGGCTGGCAAACGGGCAGAGGAGAGCGGCCAGGGTCCCGTATAGCATTCCTAACCCGAGGTGCGGGCTTGGGGGCCTGCCCTTCGCTCATCCCCGAGAACTGCACACCCTATTTGGAGGACACGGGGCCATGGCTCCCTCGAGCCTACGTGGACTTGTGCACACGGACACAGTCCGGTCCCTGTCGCTGGCACCTCCGCTTGTTGGTCATTCGGCAAACACTTGCAGAGCACAAGGCCCTGCCAGGGCCCCCTGGAGGGCCGCAGAGGAGGCCCCGTGAGTCAGAAGGAACTGGGGCAGATGAAGGGCCCAGGTCCAGCACAAGGGCGCTAGGGCCTCTCGGGGGCTGGAGAGGGCGACTGTGTGTGGTCAGGGAGGGCCCCGGAGAGAAGCTGAGGCAGGAGGGTGACACGGGGCAGGGCTGGCAGTGAGGACAGAGGGATGCGGCCGGCAGGCTGGCTGGACGAAACCAGGCGGAAAGGTGAAGGGTCACGTGGGTGCCTCCTGGTGCTGCTTACAAGGCTTGGGGAAGCAGAGGAGGGGGACACCGGGGGGAACGGCTGTCCAGTTCTGGTTGATGTCATCTCGGCCACCATGGAGGAAGTGCAGTAGCTGCCCAGGCCCTCCATCTGAGCTGGGGCCCTGGTGGTCTCCCCGTGGTGGGCAGGCCGCTCTGGGAGTCCCCAGTCTCAGTGGGTTCACACCTTCAGAGCGAGAGCCTTGGAGAAGGAGACCAGGAGGGGAGAAGGGGCTCAGGGAGGGCGTGGCCAGCCAGCCAGATTGGTGACCTCCAGGAGGCTGGCAAGACTGGGACAGGGAAGGGGCCCTTGGCCTCCGCAGCTGAGGTAGGGCTGAGCCTGAGGTGAGGGTGTTTGGGCCAGGGGTCTCGGGGGCCATAGTGGACAGCGCTAAGGCTTTGCTGGCTGGAAGTGAACAGGTGGGTGGTTGGGGAATGAGGGAAGGGGCTGTACCCCACCCAGGCCAAAGCTGCCTACTGTAGCCAGCGAACCCCCCACACGCTTTTATGCAGCTCCAGGTGGCCAGCAAGGGGTGGGGTGCTGCAGAAATCCCCACCTTGGCCCCCCGTCCTGCTCAGTGGGCAGCGCCTGGCCTAGGAGCCTGGGTTTCCGGGAAACTGGTCTCGGCTGGGAGGACTTCACCCCCAGGGAGGCATCTGGGGAGTGTGTGCTGGGGCCGGGTTAATGTTTGCGCAAGCCCAGCTCCAGGTGAACCCCCAGGATGACGGGGCTCTGTGGAACGTGGAGAAGTCCAGCCAGGGTCCCATACGCTGACTCAGGACTATCGGGGCCCTGGGGAGTGGGATCAGGGGGTCCTGGAGTCTCATCGATGAGACGCACCCACCACAGCCCCAGCTGAGGATTTCTACTCCTGCACCTCTGCACACCCCAAACTCCCAGGCCAGATTGCCCGTGGGGTGCTGCGGAATCATAGCCTCCCCCAGCCCTGTGACCTGAATTAACCTGGTGGGACCTCCCTTCCTCGCTGTGCTGGAGGAGGGGCTGCTGCGTGGCCTGGAGGTGTGTGGCCCTGAGATGCAAAGCCTGGCATGGCTCCCTGTTGTTATTGTTGTTGTTAGGTGCCGTCGAGTCGGTATCCAATTCATAGCGACCCTCTGTACAACAGGGCAAACACTATTGTCAGTGCTTCTCTGTTGTGCATAGGGTTTTCAATGGCAGATTGATTTTTGGGAGGGGGTTGCCAGGTCCTTCTCCCAATCATGGCTCCCTGGCAGGCAGCAATAAGAGGCCTCGCTGGTCGGCTTCCTCCGAGGGGTCTTGTCACACTATCTGGGATGGGAGGAGATAGCGCTGTGAACAGCAGCCCGAGACAGAGAGGGCTGTTCAGGTGGGTCCTCGTCACACGGGCCACAGGGGACCTCGCCTGCTGGCCTCAGGGAAGAGCGATGGTAGAGCTGTGGGCCGTAGAGTCAGCCATTCCCCAAGCCAGAGGGCGGCCCCTTTCCTGATGGAGCCGGACGCACCACTGGCCGGCAGTGTGCTTGGGTCATGGAGGGGCCCTTTCCAGCCAGGCGCCTCCGGGCCAGCTGCAGCATGGGAAGGACTGAGCACTTCCTGCAGCCCTTGGACTGCCGGCTCAGCTGTCCCTCTGGCGCGGGTGGTCATCTGTCATCTGGGAAGCCTGTTTGCTCCCTGTTTTTGTTTTGCAAAGAGCAGTTCCTGAAATCGGGGGCCTGGACCTCAGTGCATCTTTGATCAGGGCTGGCTCCAGCGGTTAACGTCAGAAATAAACAGACCGAGGACCTGCCCCGCAGATGCCGTTCCAGTCCTGGCTGTGTGTGGCTCACGGTGGCTACGCTCCGGCTCCAGCCATGTGCTGCTCCAGCTGGCGGCCTACGATGGCCACCAGGGAGGGGCCGTGCTCACACCTGGGAACCTCAGTGTGCATTCCTGCCCTGCCCTTACGTCTAGGAAGGGCCTGGGGGCATAGGTGCTCCTGGGAAGGTGTGTGGTGGTATTGGTGTCATTTTGGGAAACTGCATTCCACTGCATCAGGGGATGAATCGGAGGCCAGGAAAGGGGACGGAGCGCACTCGGGCAGGGGCTGTGGCTCGTCCTCCATGCTGTCCCCACCTGGGGAGGGGCCAATCTCTGAGGGACCCCCCCCTTTTTTTGCGGTACTGAGGGTTGAACCCAGGGCCTCGCACCTGCATGCTTTGCAAGTGCTGGACCACTGAGTTGCAGCCCCAGCCCATTTTTCTTACTTTTTGAGACAGGGTCTCTCTAAGTTACACAGACTGCTTCTGGTCTCGAACCTGCGATCCTCCCACCTCTGCCTCCTGAGCCACTGGGATTACAGGCGTGCCCTACCATGCCGGGCTGTGAGGGTCTCCTTTAAGATGAAAGACCCACCTAGACCCTAGGAGCCCTCCTTCCTGCGTAGGGAGGCCAAGGTGCCTCCGGTTCCCCCTTTGTAAACCTGAAGGATGCCGTTGCCCCCTGGACATCCAGCCGTCTCCATTTGGAGCCCATCTCTCCTGTCCTAAGTCCAGGCCCGTGGGGAAGCTGACAGTTAGTGTTTATCTGTGCAGTTGCTTTGCAGCCAGCACAGAGAGGAGAAGCAGGGTTCGGTTTTCATGTCCCTCCCTAGCTTGCACCCCTGCACAAGCTTAGCATGAACAGCCGTCTGTGCTACCCAGGGCCCGTGCGACTTTAGCCCACCCCCGGGGATGTTTTCTTCATTTAAGCCCTTGCGTGTGCAATGCCAGAGCCTCGGGGTCCTCTCTGAGTGAATCCTTTGCGTGTGATAGGCAGCATGACCCTGAGCTGCCTTCCGGTCACCTCCAGAGCAGTGGTCCACGATCCACAGCCACGGGGTGAATCCGGCCCCTGCGGCGTACAGTCAGTCCCTCTCTCTCCTGCCACGCCCACCTGCTGAATATTGCTTCCCCGTGGTCACACTGGGATGGTGTCTGTGACCCTGTTCCAGGCTGACATTGGGGATACCGTTTCCACTGGATAAGGTGGGGAGCAAGACCCAGGGCCCTGCTGGGGTCATGTAACACTGGCCTCTGCTTTCCTGAGCACCACAGTTCACGGCCCCCTGTAGATTAGCCCCAGGATCAGGCTGCAGGCCACCCCTTGGCCACCAGGGTCCAGGTGGCTACGGGAGGCTCAGCCCTCTGCACATCTGGGGTGCAGCTTTCTGCTCCAAAGCTGGGCTTAAGTGCCCTTTGGGGCTCCCCTGTCCCCTGGGATGGCCCTTACACCCCTCTATGCCTGCTTTCTCTTTCTCCAAGATTCAGCCAGGGAGCCTCCACCTCTGGGAAGCCCTCCTTGATGGCAACCCTCTGCTCCCTCCCAGCTGAGGTGTCCTGGTGGACCTGGCCCATCTTCCCAAGTGAGCTGAGGGGTAGGAACCAGGAGGAGGGGCTTGGTAGTGGGATCACCAATGCGGGAGGAAGACAGAGCTCCGAACCTGAGAGGCTGGGTTATCTTGAGGCTGTGCGGATCAGCCCGTGAGGGAGATTAGACCCTGCCAGACAGGGGTTCTGTGTGGACACAGCTCCTCACTGTCCAGGAGAGCAGAAATGGACTAAAACCTTGAAATTAGAAGGCACCTCTTGTCTTCCTGTGGGTGCAGCGGTCCCCATTTGCCCCAGGAAGCTAAACCAGAAAAATGAAAAGCACCAGAGGGGTGTGGGGGATGGTGGGGCGGCCTTTCCTCCACCCTGCTGCGGGATGGCAGCCGCATTCCATCCCCCGGACCCGGCAGCGTGGCGTGGTGCGTCTGAGGGGCCGCTTGGGGGAGGAAATCGCCATCTGAAGTGTGGGGAGATGCCAGGCTGACTTACGGTGAGAGAGGGGCCCCGAGGACCTGCGGAATTAGGTAACTAGAGGGGCATGGGTCTGGGCTGAGGCCACAGGTGGGTCCTGGTGGACGGGTGTGAACTTTCCTGCAGAAGGATTTAGGACAGCTGTGGGCCCGTCTCGTTGCCTCCAGGGACGGCACATTCGTTGCCAAGGAGGCCTTCGAGCTGTTCAAGGCCTGGGGAGATGGGACTGGAGCAAGGATGCGAGTTTTGTTTTGTTTTTTTTATCTTTCTTTCTTTCTTATTTCTTTTCTTTATTTTTTGCGGTATTGGGGGGTTGAACCCAGGGCCTCGCGCTTGCATGCTTTGCAAGTGCTGGACCACTGAGCTATGTCCCCAGCCCATTTTTTTTTTTACTTTTTTTTTTGAGACAGGGTCTCGCTAAGTTACACAGACTGCCTCTGGTCTCCAACTTGCAATCCTCCTGCCTCTGCCTCCCGAGCCGCTAAGGATCCAAGTTTGAGGAGATCGGAGGGTGCCAGGGGCCGGCCCAGGCCCACGGCCCTCGGGGAGGCTGTGCCTGGGACCATCCTCCCTCCTTTCCCTGAGCCTCCGTGTCCTGGCACGTTGGAGCTCAGCCCTGAGGAGTTCTGAGTCCTGCCCTCATGAGCCTAGCCCTTGTCCTTTCCAGTCACAGGAGAAGCCCAGCGGGTCTGGCAGCTGTGCCCACAGTTATGCCCCGGCTGGACACCGTGTCCCTCTGGCTTCGTCCACCTGGACCCCTGAGCAGGCTAGATGGAGGGCAGGGAGTGCCCCCCTCAAGTGTCCTTGTCCTCGGCGGTTTGGAATCTTCCCCATGCCATGCCACCACTGCGATGTCCCCACCAGGAGCAGGTTAGGAAAGAGGTTGGGCTGGGGGAGGTGGGGCGAGGAGACAGGGACCCAAGAGCCCACGGGCCACCCATCTCCATACCTGACACAGCTGAGGAGCACCTGGGTGGCCCCATGGTGAGGACAAAGGGACCTCGGAGCTACTGCCCTTTGGTTTGGTGCTTGAGGCATGAGCTTGTGCTTACCCGGGGACCTCTGTCTCTGGGCAGGGCTCAGGAGTGGGGGCGCCGCTGCCTTTGTCTTGGCTGCTCTGTGGGCACCTGGGCTCCCCAGGGCAGTGAGGGAAGGCGAGGCCACTGGCTTCAGTGCTGGGCTAAGAGCTGGGTGGCCTCAGGGACGTGGTTCTGCTAAGCCTGATGGGGATTGCAGTGTGAAGGCTGGTGAGGCTGTTGTGGAGCCATAGAACGTGACACTTGGACCCACCCCAGGGACCTAATACCCTGGCCATGACAACCGGGCTCAGAAAATCATGTCGGAGTCAGAACCGTCCAGAGGAGAGGTGCTCTCAGACCTGCACACCCAACACCACTGTTTACGAGTGAGAGACCGAGGTGTGGGGAAGGGGAGGAGGCCCAAGAGGGGACCCACGCCAGGGCGGGAGTTTAGATGACCTTCCGGCGGTCAAGGCCATGTGGCTCTGAGCCACAACCCCAGCATCCAGGAGGGAGTCCTGCTTGGAGATCCCTGGCCTGGGAGGTCAGGCGGGGGGCTGCCGTGCATGGTGGAGGAAGCTCCTGGAAAGCCCCCTGGCCCTGGGCCCAGAGCCCAGCTGCAGGGACAAACAGGATGCGGAGTCCAGGGCCATCGCCGGGGACAATGGCCGGGAGAGGAAATGCCCCCTGACCCCTGCACAGACACGAGCCTGCTGGAGCCTCTCCCTCAGATCTTGGAAAGACAGACACAGACCAGGGCAGGCATTCCGGACAGAGGCAGAGGCTTGAGGGGCGGGAGCGCTGGGCACCCACCCCACCCCTGGGGTCCCACGCAGATCGGGAGACAGGTGGGGAGCAGGAGGGTGGTGTGCCATGGGTGCAGCGAGTCCAGGGACAGGCCAGCCCCATCCTATGGGGCGGGCACAGCGAGGGCAGGAAAGCAGGAGGCGGTGGCCCAAGTTCAGTTCCTGCTTCTTGTCGGAGTCCACGGGGGATCCTGGCCAGGCTCCCCCAGTGAGCAGGGCCCAGATTCCCTGGTGGTCTCAATGTGAACCCCTAGTGTGGAAGGTCCCAGCTCCCAGCCTGGGCAGGGCTGCAGCCAGTGGGAGGAAAAGGGGTGGACCCAGGACCAGGCCAAGGCAGAGGCCAGCCGCCTGCCTATGGGATGTTCCTGCTGGCAGGGCCTGTGGGCCGGGATGGTACTGTGGGTGGAGGGAGAAGCCGCACGCGTGGGTTTGTGTGTACCTGTATGCAAATGCATGTGTGCGCCCAGGTGTGCGTGCCCGTGTGTGCATGCCTGTGTGCGCCCAGGTGTGCATGCCCGTGTGTGCATGCCTGTGTGCGCCCCTGTGTGCATGCCCATGTGTGCCCTTGTGCAGAAATGGAAGCAGAACAGATCCGTGCTGAGACTGGCAGGGCCCGAGGCTGGCTGCTCACGAACTTCCCCCATCCCAGCACCAAGGGGGAGCCTGGGTTTCCCCGGCCTCCACTGGAGAACTCAGGGCAGCTGTGCGCAGGCAGGGACAGGCCTGGCCCAGGTCCAGGAAGGAGCTAATGATCAACCGGCCCTCAGAGTCCCTGAAGCCACGCTGGGCCTACCTCTGGTCGCTGGGCCCTGGACTCGGGGAGGAAGTAGGACAGGAAGCAGGGGGCGGTGGCGGCGCTGAGCAGTCAGCCTGGCTGTGGGCGGCCCCTGCCTGCCCTGGCCAGCTGGAGAAGGCTCCGCGGGCCAGCAGAGCCGGGAGTGGCCATCTGAAGCCTGCGTCCTCGGGCCTGGTGGGCCTGGGTGGTGTCTTGAGCAGAGCAGGTACAGGGGCTCTGGGTGGGGGCTCTGGGCAGGTGAGTGGACCCGCCTGGCTGCCTGTGGTGGGTGAGCCGGGTCTTGGCACATTTGGATCTAAGAATAGCTTCCCACCTTCTCAAGACTTTCTGACTGTGCCGGGCGCAGTGGCGCACGCCTGTAATCCCAGCAGTTTGGGAGGCGGAGGAGGGAGGATCACAAGTTCGAGACCAGAGGCAGTCTGCATAATTTAGCAAGACCCTGTCTCAAAAAGTAAATAAAAAGCCGGGCGCAGTGGCTCACGCCTGTAATCCCAGCAATTTGGGAGGCGGAGACAGAAGGATCACAAGTTCGAGACCAGAGGCAGTGTTCGTAACTTAGGGAGACCCTGTCTCGAAAAAAAAAAGTAAAAGAAAATGGGCTGGGGGTGCAGCTCAGTGGTCCAGCACTTGTAAAACATGCAGGCACGAAGCCCTGGGTTCAACCCCCAGTACAGCACCCCCCCAAAAAAAGAAAAAAATTTTAAAATAATGGGCTGGGGGCACAGCTCAGTGGTCCAGCACTTGTAAAGCATGCAGGCACAAGGCCCTGGGTTCAACCCCCAGTACCACCAAAAAAAAAGGAAAAAAAAAAAAAAAGCAAAGCAAAAAGACTTTCTGACTGGCATGGGTTGGGGTGGAGGGCAGCCACTGGCAGAAGAGGCATCAGAGGGTGGCGCTCGGGACCTCAGGGCGCTGCCAGGCCAACTCAGACAATGACTTGGGGTTTGACAAAGTGCTGCTTCTGTGGCCCCGCCATCATGCCTGGCCTCCGCCAGCACGTCCCCAGGGTCTGGATGAGCCGTGGGAACTAGCCAGCAATGAGGGGCTCTGGGGCCAGCGGGACCCAAGCGGGACTCCAGCTCTAGGCTACCATGGGCCACATCACAGACCCACAAGTGCCACCGAAGCACTTCTTCATGGCCATGGTGCCGCTGTGGCTGTGACCTGGTCACTCCGAGGTCACATTGGGTCTCTTTGACCTGGTCACTCTGAAGTCACATTAGGTCTCCTTACATAAACAAATGGGACGAAGAACTCGACCAGGGCCACTGAGCAAGTGACCTGGGGTAACCTGGGTGGCCTTCCCATCCTCGTCTTGTGCTCGCCACTGAGACTGTCCCCAGCCCCAGGGGTGACGCCTCGGTACCCCAGGAGCCACTCCCTTGGGCACATTGAGGTCAGAGGAAGGCTCATGATGTCAGCCAGGCAAGGACAGGAGCCGCCTGCTTGAGGGCCGGCCACTCAGATGTCACCTCCCAGTACCATGGTGGAGGAGCTGGGGTGGAACCTACATCGTGAGGGGCATGAATGGGGCATGTTCAGGGTGCACCAGATTCAGACCACCTTGGTGAAAACCCTCCTGACCCCTACGGCGTGGTGCCAGCCACATCTGCTGGGGCGGTAGCACCTCCGTCCCCCAGGTTATAGACTGAAGGCCCGGGCTAAGGCGCCTGCGCAGGGCCTGTCTTTGCGCCCCTCAACATGCAGGTGATAGGACAGGGAGCCCAGATGGGGTGCCGGGTGGCTTCTCTGCGTGTGATGTCATTTATTCCTCACCAGCTCAGGGTGTGCGTGCCACTGAGCCCCCTTCCCAGAGAGGTTTCAGTGTGTGGCACTGTCCCCGTGCCGCCGTGACAAGTGACACCCAGTGCCATGGCGTCAAAGCTGTGGAGGCCTGAGGGCTGGAGACGCAGTGTGGGCGGGGCCGCACCCACCCTGAGGTCTGAGCGTGGGTCCCTCTTGCCTCTTCCCGCCTCTGTGGCCTGAGGCTTTCCTTGGCATATGGCTGTGTCACCCCGGCCTCTGTGGACGCGCGGTGCCCTCCTCCTCTATCTCCTCCTCTCACAAAGATGTGCTGGTGAGGCCCACCATGAAAGGCAGGGCCTCATCCTAAACGATGGCGAGTCATCTGCAAAAACTCTGCTTCCACGTAAGGCCCTGTTCTGCAGCATGAATTTGGGGGGACTCTGGGGTGACAAGGCAGCCCTCCAGGGCTGTTTCCTGGTGAAGCAGGCAAGGTCTCGGTGGTCCCTCTAAGCATTCATGCAGGGCGAGCCTAGCAATAACTCTAGCCAGACCCCCAAGCCTGGGCAGGGCTGACCAGGGCTGTCACCTCCCTTCCTCCTGTCCACACTTATTAAACACTGACTGTAAACCACGTCCACACACCACCCCTTGTTGGGGATATTCCCATCATTTTCTGGGTGGGTAAACTGAGGTGTGGAGAATTCTCTTGGCCACTGAGTTTGACCCTATGTCTCTGTGTTCTGGTGGTAAACTCTGGGGTTGGTGTTGGACTAAGGTCCAGAGCCTGTGGCTGGCCTGTCTGGGGCCGCACCTGACCTGCCCACGTGTTGCCTGGCCCTTGTCTCCATGGGGAGCTGAGCAGAGGAGACAGAGGCCTGGAGCCGAGAGTCTGCAGACCACCGTGTGGGCACTGAGCTCGGCAAGGGAGCCCTTGGCCCACAGACCGGCCCACGGTCACGAGCCTGGGGTCAGCCTGCGAGGGGGTGGATGCTGTCTGGTCAAGAAACTGGGGCGGGAGCTGCTCTGGGGAGGCTGAGCCCACTTCCTCCCCAGTGGCCGCTGGGCAGGGACCCACGTGTGCCATCACCACTTGTTTCCCTCTGCCAGCCGACAGGAAGTTCCAGCCGGGCCTCCTTTCCTCAGGAAGCAGGCCCTGAGCGCCGGCTCCGCGCCCAGCCCGTGGGCCCCGGACGCTCCTCACATGGGCCGCCTGACCCTGCGGAGGCCGGGGAAGTAGAGGCAGCTGTCTTGGGCGTCCACCAGCTGGTAGAGACACGGCGGGGCTGCAGGCGGCTCAACCAGGTCGGTCTTGAAGGTGGAAAAGACAGAGGCAGAGGAGGCCTAGGGCCCTGGTGTGGCCGTGGGAGTGCAGTCAGGAGGCACAGAGCCCATAGGCCAGGCCCTCGCCTGTCAAGAGGTGGGATTAGCTGGGCGTGGTGGCGCACGCCCCGTCATCCTAGAGGTGGGAGGATCGCAAGTTCGAGACCAGAGGTAGTCTTTATAACTCAGCAAGACCCTGTCTCTAAAAATAAAAATTGGGCTGGGGGTGCAGCTCCATGGTCCAGCACTTGGAGAGCATGCAGGCTCGAGGCCCTGGGTTCAACCCCCAGTACCGCAAAAATAAAAAAAAAAATAAATAAATAAATAAATAAATAAATAAGAGAGGTGGGATTAAGTTCTGTGGAAATGCCTCCTTGTGCCTCAGCCTCGCAGGCCTGCTGGACAGGGGCCCTCCACGGTGGCAGGAGCTGGGACAGGCTTTTGGCAAAGCAAGGAAGGGAAGGACGCAAAGTCCGAGGCTCAGGCCGGACCGGGTCTGGGGAGGTGGCCCGGCCGCAGCCTACAGATGCCGAGGAGGCCCTCAGGCGTGACCAGGTAGGGACTGCCTGGCAGGCCCTGGAGCAGGGAGGGCAGAGGCCGGGCCTGAACTGACACGGAGTTCTGTAGCCCACCTTGCCAAGCCCACCGCAGCCCGGCTCTCGGGCCGCAGCTCTGTCTGCTCCTTTCCTGGGAGCGTGACCATCGTCAGCCTGTGCCCTCCTTCCCTGGAGGGAGGAAGGGACTTTGGCAGGGCCCAGGGTGACCTTGGCGCTCTTGGCATGAGACTCTCCTTTCCAGTCTCCTGCCGGGTCCCTGTCTCTGCCCCTCAGAGGAGGCAGGAGGAGGGAAGGATTCAACCACAAACCCACCGACCCGGTTACAGGTAAAGCAGCTGGGCAGGCGCGGGCTCCCGAGGCCACTTCACAGGGGCAGGGCTTTAGCTTCTGCAAGCCTTGGTGGCCCTTGGCTATCGGGGGCTGCAGCCCTCCACCCTGAGCCCCCTCCGGGAAGCCTTCCCTGACTGCCCGATTCCCTTCTCGACGCTGCCGGGTCGAGGTCCCGTCACGGGACTTGGCCCTGGAGCTGCCGTCCCCTATTCTGTGTCTGACTTCCTGCTGCCAGCAGGCCTGGGGCTCCTCTGTGTCCCAGGCTCCAGGTGTGGAGCTGGGTGCAGGGCGTCTCCGAAGGTTTCAGAGCGCGGGTTCCTCCACTCCCATCACACACGTGGGAGCGGCCGGCCCAGGCTGGTCCTCAGGGAGACAGCAGCACCCATGGGGGCTCCTGACCTGCCTATGTGGGGCTGACTTGGCCTGTGCCGAATGTCCCAGGGGGAGCTGCTGGTGCCCCCATGGTCACCACCCACCAAAACCATGCAGTGTCCATGTGCAGGAGGCACTCGGGGCTGTAGACAGATGATAGCAACAGGGTGTGGCCGGAGCTCTGTCTGTCTGTCACTGGAATAGGGACACAGGGATGTGCATGTGAGAGGGGCTGAACCCCTCAGCCTCGGTTTCCCCATCTGTAAGTGGGAGACAGGCCCTCGCACAGGCTGCTGGTAGGTTTAGGTGAGGCCAACTAGTTGAGGCCCCTGAGGGAGGAGGTTGGTGCGCGCATAGGTCTGTGGCTGTCAGGAGCTTGGGCCCTGTCCTGGGACCGTCCTGGTGTCAGGACTGTCCACCTTGACCAGCACCACGGGCCTGGGTGGTTCCTGGGCCAGTGGCCTGGAAGAGTGAGTGACGTGGGCTGAGGTGTGCCTGCTGTCTAAGGAGGTCTCACCACCCGATTTCTGGTGGGAATTGGAGGTGGGGCCTGGTGTCCTAAATGGCTCCAGCACATTCTGCACAAGCATCAGAACAAACCAGCAGAGCGCAGACTGACCCCTTGGTCCTGGCCTTGAGCTTGTGATCCTCCTGCCTCAGCTTCCCAGGTGCTGGGGTCACCAGGGTCAGCCTCCAGGCCCGGTTCTCTCCTCTCGACCTCACATTGTGGCGCTGATGTCGCATTGGCTGGCAGCCTGTCTCCCTGAAGCAGCGTCTTCGCTGACCACCCTGTCCTCTCTCTGCAGAAGGCCAGCCGGGCATGTCTAGTCCTCAGCCCTGAGGCCATCGAGGGTCATGAAGGGCCCCACAGAGGTGACTGCGGAGGAGCTCATCGCCATGGGAAGGGGGCCCATGAGGACCTCAGGAGGCTGTGGCCCCAGAAACCAGGAGCGCAGTGTGGGCCTGAGCTCCGCCCCCGGCCAGGAGCGAGCAGGACCTCAGGAGGCCCAGGCGGCCATCAGAGATGGTGAGTGCCGCTTTGGAGGCCCGTCCACCCTGTCCACTCCAGCCACGTTACTCAACCTGACCATGTGCTGCCCTCCCTGAGCAGCTGGGCAGGCGCAAGCTCCTGAGGCCACTTTACAGCGGCAGGGCTTTAGCTTCTGCAAGCTTTGGTGGCCCTTGGCTATCGGGGGCTGCGGCCCTACACCGTGAGCCCCCGAGGGGCTGTGCGGGAGCCTGCAGAGCTGATGTCAGCTCCTGGCCGCTTGTCCCTCCCGTGTGTCTGGAGAACAGCTGGGCGCATGAGTCATTTGCATGATGAGGGTCTGGCTTTTGTTTTCCAGGGGTGTCAGAGATAACAAAACAGGCAGAGAACGTTTATCCAGAGATGGTTCTAGAAACATCCCTGGCTGTTTTGACCATTGCTTTGCTTGTCCTTATCGACCCCGGGTGCCCCGCACTCCCCAGGAGGCAAACCAAGGCCTAAAGAGGGGAAGGGACTGTCCCAGGCCCCACAGTGACCAGTGGCGGGGTCAGGACTGAGCCCCAGTCTCCTGAGCCCTGAGCAGAGACACCCGCTGCCTGCCACCTTGTTGTTGTTGTTGTTGTTAGGTGCCGTTGAGTCGGTATCCGACTCATAGCGACCCTCATAGGGTTTTCAATGGCTGACTGTTTCGGGATTGCCTTGGAAGTGGATTGCCAGGCCCTTCTTCCATTTTTGCAGTGCTGGGAATCGAACCCGGGACCTCAGAGACTGCAGCGCAGTGCTCTACCAACTGCCCTAAATCCCAGCCCGCCTGTCACCTAGGTAGGCACTAAGGGCTGAGATGGGGAAGCCAGGATGTGCTGTACCCCAGGCAGGTTGCCTATGGCTCACTGCCTGACTTGGGCCTCAGTTTCCTGACTGGAAAGCTGAGGGGCAGCCTAAGTGACCTCGAGAGCCTCTGCCCCCATCCTGAGACCCTGGCGGAGAGAGAGGGAAGACAGGTGGACCCCGAGGCCTGTGTGGGTCTCCGCTGCCCAGGTTCACTTTGCCAGTGGTCTGACTCATTCTGGCTCCTGCCTGGCGGTGCTGGCTCAGGTCGGGGCTGGGCACAGGCTTGACGCCCGATCACTGCTGAGTGGTGTGGAAAGGAGGAATCAACACCTCCTGTGCAGACGCTGATGTGCTGATCGCGACACGCTGTGCCATGGGGCACATGCCACTTCTGGGGCACCCCTGCTCCAGATCCCGTGTGACCAGGAGGGAACACCAGCTGGTCCCAAGTTGAGGACATTCTCAGAATAATCGGACTGTACTGTGGCATCCGATCCCGTCAGATCTTGGAAGCTAAGCAGGGTCGGGCCTGGTTAGTACTTGGATGGGAGACCGATGGGAGACCGCTTGGGAACACCAGGTGCTGTAGGCTTGGGAGACGAACCTGGCAACCCACTCCCAAAAATCAATCAGCCATTGAAAACCTATGAACAGCAGAGAAGCACAAATACTAGTGTTTCGCCTGTTGTATGTAGGGTCACTATGAATCGGATACCTACTCGACGGCACCCAACAACAACAACAGCACAACTTTTCAAGATGTGCTGAGATTTAGCTCAGTTGGTAGAGCGCCGATCTGCAGTCTCTGAAGTCCCGGGTTCGATTCATACACCGCAAAAATGGGAGAAGGATGTGGCGATCCACTCTTGAGCAATCCTGAAATAGTCAGATGCTCCTGTGCTGATGTGCGGGCCCCGGCCCCTGGACCGCATCCACACCTGCCCTCTTGGACCCCCTGTGAGGCAAGGGACCTAAGAGCCTCCTGCGCCCTGACTCCCAAGGGGAAGTCATCCCACAGGAAGGTGGGGCTGGAGGGCTGGGCAGGGCCTGGCTCCCTTTGATAGGCTGGGCAGGAAGAAGGGGCCCAGAGAGCCCCCCACTGGGAAGGGGCTCAAGTCTCAGAAGAGGGAGTCAGGAGGCCCCAGCGGGGCAGTAGCAGGCATGGGGAAGTGTTTGGGGACCCCGCTGCCAGGTGCTTCCTCCTCTGGCCTCCAAATGAAACTGTGAGCCAGAGGCCCCTGCCTGTGAACTTTCCTGTAGGGGGCGCCCACAGCAAGGCGGGGCCTCCACACCTCCTCCCCCACCTCAGCCTTCCTGCCGATTTGCACGGACAGCAAAAGTTGTAAGAAATAGTATTAATAAGCCAGGCGTGGTGGCGCACACCGGTAATCCCAGCGGCTCAGGAGGCAGAGGCAGGAGGATCGCAGGTTCGAGACCAGAGGCGGTGTGCGTAACTTAGCGAGACTCTGTCTCAAAAAGTAAAGAAAAAATGGGCTGGGGGCCCAACTCAGTGGTCCAGCACTTGCAAAGCATGCAGGCTTGAGGCCCTGGGTTCAACCCCCAGTACCACACACAAAAAAAAAAAAAAAAAAGAAAGAAAGAAAGAAAAGAAATAGTATAAATACTCACCCTCCCCCTCCCCCGGGGCTGCAAGCGCTCCCATCTCACTTTGCTTGCCTCTCCCTCCCCTCTCCCCTCCCCCATATGTGTACATATTTACTTGATTCTTTTCTGAATTGCTTGAGAACAAATCGCAGATGCAAAGCCCTTTCATCTTGAAAAGCATCTGTAGTTCCTAAAATCCTAAAATCAGAACATTCTCTTACAAAACCAGAAGGCATCGATGCAGGGGTGGCTTCCTGGTTGTAATGCTACGGTGCCCTGACCTCCGAGACCTCATTCAGAGCCTGCTGCTGCCTCAATGATACCCTTGGTCACCTGGGACAATCCTGAGTCGTGCCTGGAGTCATGTCAACTCCTCTTGGTGGCGCCTATTGATCCAGAAGTCACTATTCTGACAAGTTGTTGTTGTTAGGTGCTGTCAAGTCATGTCTGACTCATAGCGACCGTCATACCGTTCTCAATGGCCGATTGTTTCAGTATTGCTCTGGAGTGGATCGACACATCCTTCTCCCATCTTTGGGGTGCCGGGAATCGAACCCGGGACCTCAGATACTGCAGAGCAGTGCTCTACCAACTGAGTTAAACCCCAGCCCATTTTGAAGAATACAGTCCGATTATTCTGAGAATGTCCCTCGACTTGGGACCGGATGATATCTCATCCTGGTCATGCGGGGGATCTGGAGCAGGGGTGCCACAGAAGTGGCATCTGCCCCCTTTTTTTTTTTTTTTTTTTTTTGGTACTGGGGGTTGAACTCAGAGCCTTGCGCCTGCATGCTCTGCAAGTGCTGGACCACTAAGCTGCACCTCAGCCCATTTTTTTTACTTTTTGAGACAGGGTCTCGCTAAGTTACGCAGACTGCCTCTGGTCTCGAACTTGCGATCCTCCCACCTCCACCTCCCGAGCTGCTGGGATTACAGGCGTGCGCCACCACGCCAGGCCGCATCTGCCCCTTGATACAGTGTGTCGTGATGCCACGCTGTCAGTGTCTGGTTCCTGGTGAGGTCAATTTCACTAGGCAAGCGCTCTGTCACTGAGCCACGCCCTCGGCTGTGAGGTTGTCATCCTTGGGTGAGGAGCCTTCTGCCAGTTTTCTCCCCTGGAACCTTTTTGTTCTCCGCTGTGTAATCGGTCCGTAGCTCGAGGGAAGATTGTGCAACTGAATACGGAGTTCTTTCCCGCACTCGTAAAAGCACTGGCCTTCTTAGCCATGGGTGGTCCAGGATGGAGTACTGATTGCTGTGAGGGCTGTTGATGGTGCCTTTGTCACATCTCCTCCCTTCCACATCCCCGTCCCCTCGCTGGCTTCCTCCCGCAAGGAAGAGCCACTCCCTTGTCGTGGCTCATCCATTTCTGGATGGCCTCTGGTCTTTAGGCCCAGACTGTGATTGTCACCAGTTATTTTTTTGGTCTCACAGCCCGAGATTCGGGCTCTCCTGCCCCGCCATCGAGGACCTCAGACATCCCTTCATCTTGCCCTTCCCCTGCCTCACCCTAGAATTGTCCTTTCCTTGGGGAGCCCCAACTTCAGAATTGGGGGATAGTGTTTAGAAGCCAACTGGGTGCCGTATGCTTCTTTTGACTTCACAGCCACTTCTGAGCCCCCTCTGTGCTCTCAGCTGCGGAGCTGGTCCTGGGGTGCAGGGAGAGTAAGGGCTGTGAATGAGGTCACCAGATGCCCCAGGGCCAGGATAAACAAACATTGTATAAAATGAGCACTGTAGTGGTCAGGCCCAAGGCCGTTGTGGCCAAGCCACACTGCCCCATGGCTCGGGAGCAGAATGTGTTGTCCCCCAGGGCCACAACCGGCCCTGGCGGGGTTGAAGTTCTGCACCACTGCACAGCCCCCTGCTTTTCCAAACTTGATCCTCTTGAGCCCAAGGCCACCTCTCTTCACTCATCTGGCGGAAGAAACCAAGCAAGACAGAGAGGAGGACCTGGCCAAGACACCAGCTTGCAGGCTGGTGGGGGGCGGGGTCTGCTCTTCAGACCCCTCCTCTGTCCCAGGCCCCAGGATCCCCTCTCTGCACCTGCACTACTGGGGTCTTGTTGACCCTCAGGCAGATGGAGGGTCCCAAGTCACCTCCTCCCAGAGGGCTTAGCCCACCTCTGAGCTCAGCGGGATAATGGCCCCCCAAAATGTCCAAGTCCTTATCCCAGCACCTGGGACCATGTCACCTCATACTGCAGGATTTTGCAGGGGGCGTGGAGTTAAGGATCTCGAGGTGGGAAGCCATCCTGGCCCTAAATGCCATCCCCAGGGTCTTTATGTGGGGGAGGTGCAGCAAGGGAGACCAGGACCAAGGCAGGGTCAGAGTGAGACTCAGAGATTTGAACTTGGAGGCTGGGCTGTAAGCCAGGATGGCAGGCAGCCTCCTGAGGCTTGAGAAGCTGGGACTCAGGTCCCCTGGAGGCTCATGAAGGACCCGCCCTGCCCATGCTGCCATTTTCATCATTTCGCCTGTGAGGCCTATGTGAAATTCCGGAATGGCAGACAGCGCAACTGTGAGGAGCAGATTCCTGCAGCCCAGTGGGGAGAGTGCGGGGCTGGCCCTAGGGGCGCTGGGGCAGGAGGCTGATGGGAAGGAGGCAGGCCAGGTGTGGGGCAAACCCTCCTCCTTCCAGAGAGCCCCAGGGCTTGGGGAGGTGCCTGCCCCTAACCACATGAACCTGTGTGTTGCAGGTGAGGATTATGTGGCGCTCCCTTCCAGCCAGAGGGCACCCTATCCCACAGGTGAGCACCCCCGGGGCACCCTGCCATCCAGAGTGGGATAGGTGGCTCCCTGTTGCCACACACAACGCCAGGGATGACGGGCTGATGAAGACCAGCTTATTGGGCCACAGTTCCAGACGTTTCTGTCCACATGTGGCCCCCCCACCTTGCTTTGGGACTGAGGGGGAGCATCAGGGTGGGAGCATAGGGCAGAGCAAAGTTGCTCACCTCTGGGTTGGAAGCAAAAAAGAAAGAGGGGGAGACAAGGCCCAATAACCCCCAATGACCTATGGGCCTCCCGCTAGGCCCCACCTCTTAAAGGGCCCACCCTCTCTCAATAGCACCACAGGCTGGGACCACGCCTTTTGCACACAAGCCTTTAGAGACATTCAGATCCAAACTAGAGCAATTGTGGAGCATTCTGAGCTCCTGTGAGTGTCTGGCCAGGGGTCTCCACCACGGCATCACCAGGGGCTGGGTGAGGGGCTTGTCAAATGCAGATGCCCAGGTCCTGGGCCTGGAGGTTACTCTTTGGGGGACTGAGGGAAGGCTTTGCACCCTGTGTGTCCATCTGGGGCTGTGAGGCTCAGGTGAAAGGCTCCTGGGCCTCCATCTGTCTGTGTAAGTAGGGGAGACCCTGTGTGTGACTCACCCCACTGAGGGTCTTCCCAGAGGACGAGGCAAGAACCAGATGGACGTACCCATGGGTTGAGGAGGTGCAAGACAGGAAGGGCCCTGTCAGAGGTGTCAGAGACAGGCTCCCCAGCAGAGGCCTTGGGGAGCCCCCTTGGTGGAGGATGGTGGGAGGAAGCCCTGGGCGAGGGGAGCAGTGCATTCCAGGGGTAACAAACCTCCCAGGCCCACGAAGCCCCTTACCCTCGATGCTCCCCCCAGCTCTAGGTGGGGGGAAACTGAGGTCCCAGCTCTGTGGCTGGACTGTCACCTTGGCTAGGACACCGTCCTATCCTCGGACTTTGTTTTCAGTGGTCAGTGCTGCCCATGGTCACTCAGGATGACCAGGGCATGTTGGACAATAGCACAGAGTATTCTGGGCTCTACTCTCATAGAGCAGAGGTTTTGAGGACTGTCGGGAGAGGCGGCCCAGCTCAGGGTCGTGGTGAAAGGCTGAGTGGCGCTTCCTCTTTGGGGAGGCCCTTCCAGATCCCAGACGGCTCGGCACTGCTCAGCCACTGGCCCTTCCCAGTCACAGGGTGGGTGTTGGCTCCCAGGTCCCCAGGCCAGAGGTCAGGAGCAGGTGGTCCAGACTTACTCCAAGGATATGGGGAGCTCATCTCTCCCTCCCCGTCCCTCTGTCCCTGTCTCTCTTCAAGCCAGAAGGCTGATTTTCTCTGCACTTTCAGGCCCTTGGCCTGATGAGTTTGCTGCCCCAACAGCCTGCATCTGAGGGCAATAACCACATTAGATAGAGAGGAGAGGACTGGGCTTCCATGTCCCTGTTGGGAGACAGGGGAGACACAGGAGGCCAGGGTGAAATCTGATCTGGGGGCTGTGCAGGGCAGCTGCCAGCTAGGACCTGGTCCCAGAGAAGCTGTGGGATGGACAAGCCATGGGGGCAGGAGAAAAGGCCCTGAGGTAGAAAGACGCCTGGGAGAGCAAAGGTCTTGGAGCGGGGCCTGGGGATCCTTGGTGTCTTGGGGCAGCAAAGAGGACCAAGAAGGGCTGCAGACTCGGGCTGTGCCAGGTAGGAAGGAACTCGGCTTTACTGGCGATGGAGACCATCGCAGCCGCTGTCCACAGGCCTCCACCGGCCACACGGGTGACTTGAATTCAGATTGTCCTGAAATGAGCACAGCTCAGCTCCCTGGTGGAGGTGCAGTCAGCTCTCAAGAGCCCTGAGCCTGCACGCTGCTGGCAGCTGCATGCAACGTGTAGACAGAGGACATGTCCAACCTGCATGCCCGTGTCCACTGGATGAGCTGCCCTGGAGGGTGCCCAGCTGGGCCAAGTCGGCGCATTGTGACAGGGCCTCTGGCTCTTCGTGGACCAGAACATTGCCTAAGAGAGGCCTAGGCCGGCCAGCCACCTGCTTGTACAGCGGGCAGGGGGATGAGTGGGCAGGCTGTAGGCCAGTGCGGTGTGTGAGGAAGGAGGGCGGGGCCACTTGGATGTGAGAAAGGGGGCGGAGCCAGGACAGAGCTGAGATAGCCTCTGTGGGAGGTCAGGTGCCTGGGTCTGAAGCCCAGGGGTGAGGGGGCGCAGCTGCAGCTGAATGGTTGCTCTGCACTGGCCTGGGGTACCCGTGGAATATGTGCCGCCTTCTCCCCTCCCCGAGGTCCAGGGAGAGAGACCACCATCCTGGTCTTTCAAGGTGATGTGGATATTGTTGGCCTTTGACCCTTGGTGTCTGGGCTCTCCTTGAGCCCACGGCCCAGGCCTCCAGCGTGAGTTTTGTGGGGTGAAGCAGGGGAGCTCCCCCTTCCCCACGCCACAGCTGGACAAACTGCCCCGCCTCTGCCTGCCCCTTCCAGACCTGACCTTGCAGCTGCAGGCCGTGGGGAGGAAGAGCGGGCTGCCCAGCCCCAGCCTGCAGCAAGCCCTGCGGGGCCGGCTCCGCCTGCTGGAGAATGACAGCCGGGAGGTGGCCCGCGTGCTCGGGGTGAGTCCGTCCCTGAGGGCTTGGGGAAGCCGGCAGGAGTGGGCGCCTCGCTTGAAAGCAGGGATTGTGGTGCAAGGCTAAACTCCCTACCCCACACCATGCCAGGGGGGCGGGGCCTAGGGGCCGGACATCAGCATCACAGATGTGGGAACGTAGGAGAACTGCCTTGGCCTTGGCCTTGGCCTTGGCCGATGCCGATACCCGGTGCCCAGAGCCTGTGAGAAGCCAGCTGCCTCCACTGCACACTGGAGATACTTAGAAAAATGTCCCAGGGCCGGGCGCAGTGGCGCAGGTCCGCAATCCCAGCGGCTTGGGAGGCGGAGTCGGGAGGATTGCAAGTTCGAGACCAGAGGCAGTCAGCGTAATTTAGCGAGACCCTGTCTCAAAAAGTAAATAGGCCCTGGGTTCAACCCCCAGTACCGCAAAAAAAGAAAGAAAGAAAGAAAAAGGTACCGAGAAAGGGGATGGCACAGAGATGAATGGTACGTGGAGCTCCCGGCATAGCAGCCAGCACAGAGCAACAGCTCAACCATCAGGGCTCCATAGGGGAGGTGGGCCGGGGAGGAGGCGCGGCGTGCTGGCCCTGGGGTTTGAACCCTGCTGCACGGCTTACTGAGGGACCCTCGGACAAGAAGCAGATGTATTTTTTATCTGTCAGGCAGACACAATAAAAGCCCCGCTCCCAGTGGGCATTGAAAGTTCCCCAGTTGTAAGTTCCCCGGTGACAGATGTTTTTAATGTCCCCGTCACCGTGAGGGTCTGGGAATCAGAGATGAGGCGGTGCTGGAGTGGGGACTGAGCCCAAGTGGACGGCGTAGCAAGGGCCGGTTGCTCAGGGCTGAGGCCAAAGCCTGGACAAGGTAGGGGCAGGGATTGACCGGGGCTGCCAGTGTGCAGGGGTCGAGGCAAATGGAGGCAAAGATGGTGAGACCAGAGCACTGAGGCTGCAGGAGGCTGGGGAGGGATGTGGACTTAGGCCTGTAGGCACTGGGGAGCTACGGCTGGTTCGTGATCCGGGGAGGAGCAGCCCTGAGTAAAGGAACTCACTCTGCACTTGCCATCCCCAATAGGACCAGTCTGCCAGGCGTTTCCGTCCCATGGCTCCTGTTTTCTGAAGGTCAGATGCCCCAGAGCCACTGGGAACGCCTGTCATTTCTGTTCCTTTCTCTTTAGGAGTTGTCGGCCAGGCTGCTCTCTATCCACAGCGACCAGGATAGGATCGTGGTGACGTTTAAGACCTTCGAAGAGATCTGGAAGTTTTCCACCTACCACGCTCTCGGTAAAGCAGCCACGTTCCCAGAGCCACTGTGGAGCTTCCCTCGGAGGGCCTGGGTTTTGGGAGAGGTCAGCGTGCAGGGCCTCCAGCAAAGCACAGAGAGCAGCGCATCCCATGAGCCTCAGGGAGCAGGGCTGTGCGTGGTGCCGAGGGACGAGGGCTTTGCTGCCCCATGCTTTGCTCTGAGCTCCTAGCTCCCTCCCCGCGCTGCTCTTCAGTTTCTCTTCCCAGTGTGGAGGGAGGCCAGGCTCCCCCAGCCTGTGTGCACCTGGCACCTCTGCTGTGTCAGCCCTGCCCATCCTCCTGCTCCCCTCCCTGACTCTCTGCACCTCGTTCATCTCTTGGAGGCATTGAGAGCCCAGCGCTAGCTGAGATCTCATCACGTGTCTCTGCTGGGGTCTGGAGGGTTAAGATGATTGTGGCCAGACTCAGCGCCTCTGGGTGCCCGTGGGCGGGATCTCATTCATCGCTCTGGGTCCAGTCTGGAAGGTGGACATCGAAGCCTACAGGACCAGCTTGTCCTCAGACAAGGGGACTCCGCTGACCAGAAGGCAGTGGCCCTTCTGGTGTTTGACCTCAGTGTCCACGCCACATTTAGTGTAGCTGAGGGGTTCGCTCACCATTGCCTGTGCCTTAAAAATAGAGCAAGGCTGGCCGGGTGTAGTGGTGCACACCTGTAATCCCAGCAGCTGGGGAAGCAGAGGCGGGAGGATCGAAAGTTCGAGACCAGAGGCAGTCTGCGTAACTTAGTGAGACCCTGTCTCAAGAAGTAAAAAATGGGCTGGGGGTGCAGCTCAGTGGTCCAGCACTTGCAGAGCATGAAAGAGTGAGGCCCTGGGTTCAACCACCAGTACGACAAAAATAAATAAATAAATAAATAAATAAATAAATACCAGAGCGAGGCTGGTACCTGCTGGTTAGGCTGCAGTGGACAAGGCCAGCTCCCTAACCGGGGCACGAGACTGCAGCATCCTAAAGACCAGTGTGGGTTTGGTGGGAAACCTGGGCTTCCAGGTATGTTTTGGATCCATCTCATTGATGGTCCCCACGGTCCTGCGACCTTTAACCTCTGACTCACACATGCAAATTCAGAGGCACAGAGAGGCCAACTGACCTGACCACAGGCACTGGGCCTGGGTGTGGCCACTCGGGGCCAGATCAGGGAGACTGGCCGGCCGTGGAGTGTGGAGGGGCCGGGCTGTCTGTGGGGCAGGGCAGCTGACCCCAGCAGGGCTCGGCCGACACCCGGGCCTCCCAGGCTCCGCTGCCCCTTTCCAGAGCCTGCAGGTGACCAGGCCTGGCCTTGCAGGCTTCACACATCACTGCCTGGAGAACCTGCTGGTGGACCAGGCCTTCTGGCTGCTGTCGCCTGGGGAGGAGGAGGAGACAGGCGTCCGTGTGCACGTGGACGAGGCCGCCTTGAAGCTGACGCATGAGAGTCTCCTCGTCCAGGAAGGTGGGCGCTGCGACCGTGACAGTGACCGCGGACCGCGGCTAGGCGCACGGGGGCTGGGACACTGGGGCTGGAGCAGGCGGCGGCTCTCAAGGCCACAGAGAGTGTTGTACGAAGGTTCTTGGTGTTGCCCGATCTGGCATGTGACGCTCCTGGGCTGTCCCTGGGTTATAAAGATGCTGGCAGCCCCCAAAGAGGTCAGGTCTGGGGGATACTGGGGAAGGGTTGGCCTGGGGTCCCCTGTCTACTTTCCTGACCCCTGGGGCCGGTCTTAGGGGCCCCGTGTCCCCAGGGAGGAGCGTAAAGCTGCCTCTCCTGCCTGGCTACAGTTAGGCTCCTCGGCAGCAGTCAAAACGTGAAGGGCTGTGGGGATCATGTCTGTTCCTGAATAGCCCAGATGGGGAAACTGAGGCCTGGAGCCAGGCTGAGGCTGAGGCAGGTTCACAGGGCAGGTTGAGGCAGAGCTAGAACCTCGCTGGGTCTCTGGAGCCTGGGCCGGCTGGCTCCTGGGGATGACGGGGTGGGGGCCACACTGTGGCCCTGCTTGGCAGAGATTCTGCTGTGCTGGTGTGGGCACCCTGAATGACCCCCTTTGTCCCTTCAAAGGGTCCTTCTTCGTCCTGTGTCCTGACAGCCACATAAGAGTGACCACGGGCCCCTGCGGTGCAGGAGAGCGGCCCCGGCCCCTGAGGCGCGCTGCGGGTCATCTCGCGGGGGACGAAGCCCCAGAAGCAGGCTCCTCTGCCCCCAGCCCCAGAGTGTCCTCCGAGGAGGTGGCCATGGTGGCTGCACCAGAGCCCTTGACGCCATTTCATCAGTAGGTAGCGAGCTTGCTGCTCTGTCCCCATGGCTGTGGGTGGTGTCAGACCCTGGGGACACTCCCAGGCCTGGTCTGACTGTAGGGCAGATGGAGAAGACTGGGCCAGGGTCCCTTCTGCTGTTTCCCCACTATGTGGCCTTGGCAAGACGGTCCCTGTCCTTGGGCCCCAGGTGGCCACCTGCACGGTGGGCCAGGGGCATTGACCTGGCAGGGCTGTCCTGTGGTCGGAGGGCACAGGCGTGTGCAACATGAAGATCTGGCCCCACTCACTCATCACATTCAAACCCTCGCAGCAGAGCCTGCGAGGAGGTGTGCAAAATAAATCTGCACAAATAAAAACTAAGAGCAGGTAAAGCCAGGGGCAAAGAGAATGGGTAAGCTGTAAGCTCCTATAACTAGCTGAGCATGGAGCATAGACTTGGCCAGGAGCTTCCTGGCAGCCAAAGCAAAGAGAGAAATTGGTGTCCTGATTTACAGTGTCAGTGTAGTAGCAGCTCCAAGGTCAAGGTCTCTCCTTATAGAGACCAGAGGTGTTTCTCCCTGTGTGCTAGAGCCAGCCGTGTCCCCACAGAGGACACACAACGTGTTCTGAGACTGTCCTTCCATGTCAGCTTCCTGGCAGAGAATGAGGGACTATTAAACATCCAGTCTAGCTTTCTTGCTTTCTGGCTGAAGGAACTGAGGCCCAAGGAGGGAGCAATTTGTGCAGGCTACCTGATGTAGCAGAAGACAGGAGAATTGGGGTTCACATCCACCCCGGCTGCTGAGCTGCTTCTGGGAGAGCAGCAGGGGCAGGGCTGGGGGACCTGCAGGCTGTAGGACAAGGGGGTGGCAGTGTCCCCTAAGACAAGGAGCCTAGGCTGGGAGCAGTGCCCCATGAGCCACCCTGAAGTCCACACAGCTGGCCAGGGGCTGTGTGCAGGGGAGGTGTGGGACCCACCCAGGTCTCCAGTGGCTCCTGACAGCCCGTTTCTGTCCAGAAGGCATCTGCCCCGAATCTGAAATCCCGCATCACAGACCTCCTCTCCCTGCTTCAGGTGGGCTCTGAGGGTCCCCTGGGACCCCGTCGAGGACGCCGCGTGTGGACCTGTGACACCCGACGTCCCAGCGGTGGGTAAGTGTGGGTCAGCCTGTCTCCCCTGGAGAGGACGCCGAGGAGCCGGCCGGCAGCAGAGTTCCAGAAGTTGGCTGCATTTTCCTTGAGCGCTCCCCAAGGCCGAAGAGGCCAGACCCGCCTCCAGGCTGCAGAGTGGCGGCTGAGGCTGGGAGTCTGCAGCCACCCAAACTGCACGGCATTCAGGGAACCTGGCGGGGGCGCTGGGGGCTGTCCCCATAGAGCTTGAATGCAAGACAACTCAAGGCGACTCTATTCTGCCTGGCCCCTCATCACACTCCATGGACGACCCTGGGGGGCGTTGACAGAGGACAGGGGCCTGGCTGTGCCCTGTTCTGGGCCTCCTGTGAGGAGCCCCACCTCCTTCCCATAGGGCCCTTTTCCTGGCTTGGGGCCACTGCTCTTGCTCCTCATGGAGTGGGCCTGAACCCCCTAAATGGACACAAGGCCCCATGGTGGGGTGGGAGGGACTCGGATCTACAGCTCTTTAGAAAAGAGCCCTGGTTCTGGAGGCTGATGGCCCAGAACTGAGTTAACTATGTCTCGGAGCCTCAGTTTCCCATCTTCAGGGCAGGGTTAAAAACGCTCCCGCTTAGGGCCACATAAACGTCCTGTCTCTCGCACTACAGGGACCGAGTTTCACCTTACACCCTGTGGTGGGTGGGAGGTGAATCCTGCAGCTCTGAAGCCAGAGCCCCCACCCCCCGACATGGGGCTGAGGGCCGTCCCCTCTGCCCAGCTCCCCTCCGCTGCACTGACCACCTGGCCTCCTTCCTACAGGGCTCGGCCTGGCTTTGGCGGTGGCTGACTGCCAGGGCCTGGGGCCCGAAGAGATGTCCTTCCTCAGTGGCGACCTCATCGAGATCCTGGGTGCCCAGCTGCCCGGCCTGCCCTGGTGTGTGGGCCGGCACGTGGCCTCGGGCCAGGTGGGCTTTGTACGGACCGGGCTCATCAGCGTGCAGGGCCCAGCGTCTGAGTGAGTGGCTTGGGGCCCCCTTCCTGAATCCCCCGCCCCTGCGGCAAGGATCCTGCCACCGTCCACCCAGCTTCCCAGTGACAAGTTGGGTCCTGTCCTGGATGCCTGTCCCCCTCCCTCCTCTCTAGTGCTTGGCTCAGCCTCCCATGTGGACCCCTCATTCCCTCCCTTCCAAGAGCAGCCTGTCGGCACCAGCCCATGTGCCCCCCGCAGCACATGGCGCTGACCCCCGGAACCCTTTCTCCTCTGGTTCTGGGATGGGAAGCCTGGCATCTGGGAGGCTCGGGGAGGACGCCCCCTCCTCACTTGGCCTCTGCTGGCCATAGCGCCCTCGGGTTGAGGCTGTCTCTGCACCTACCTGGGCCTACAAGGTTGTCCCTTCCACCTGGGCCCTTAAGTCAATGGACCAGGGGCTGTCCCGGGCCCTGAGTCCCACCTGTAAAGGCTCAGCCTTGGGGACACCTGTCTTGGCCCTGCCCCTTCCCCTTTGTGAGCCCCCCTCCCCCACCTAGGACCTGTCTACCCCTGCCCCAGCTGAGGAACCACAGGGAGAACTCTGGTCACCTCCACGTCACCTCTGCCCAGCCCTGGGGTCCGCGGGTGGGCGTGGGAGTGGTCTGCCAGCATCACAGCGCCCATCCTTGGGCAGGATTCTGTTTACCTGCACAGGACCCGCTTAAGGCCTCAGAGGAGCCTGGAGGGAGAACATGTGGGGAGCACCGGTTCCCTGGGCCCCCTCGGTGGCCTGGCCTCCTCTCCTGCTCTGGGCTGGGTGCTGGAGCAGACCAGCGCCTCGCACACCCCGGCTCAGAGCCCGTGGGCATGCACCCTGCTCATTCACTTGCCCTGGTTTGGGGAGTCTGTCTGCTCAGGCTCCCCTCGGGTCCCCCTCGCACCTGTCCTGCGTGCCGACAGCATCTAGACCAGCAGTTCCCAAAATGTGCTCCCCCTAGCCTGCAGCACTAACTTTGCCACGCACAGATTAGTGGGGACACGCTCTGCCCGTGTCCTCTTGAGGTCACCTCCGGGGATTCGCAGCATAAGCAAGAACGGCAAAGTCCGAAGCTTGCCTTTCTCCCTTCGAAAAGTGTTTCCCATATTCCTTTGACCTCCAGAGTCCTTTTTGGGTATGCTGGAACACTCTTTGGGGACCCATCAACCCTAAGGGAGACCATGCTTCTCGACTGATGTCTGGGGCCAGTGTGGCTTACACATATCTGAACTGACAGAGTTGGCTCTGGAGTTGCCGTGGGGACAAGCTACCCCTGAGGTCGGGGCTGGGGCCGCTGTCCTGGGTATAGGTGGAGGCCGCTTCCTCCCTTCATGCACTCAAATGCTTCCTGGGCACCGTTCTGCTCCAGACTCCAAGCTTTCCTCCTTTAAGTCAGCGAACAGCTGGTGGCTCTTCTGCTGCTGCTTTTTTATTTATTTTTTAACCTTTCTCTTTGGATGTAATTTCAAACTTGCAGAAAAGTCACAAGCAGAGCATAAAATTGCTCCCTGCCTTCTGCTTTAATCATCGCCCAGATGTTAGTCAGCAGGTTGTAATCTTTGCTCCATCTTTGTTTTTTTTTGTTTTTTTGTTTTTTTTTTTGCAGTACTGGGGGTTGAACCCAGGGCCTCATGCCTGCAGGCTCTGCAAGTGCTGGACCACTGAGCTGCACGCCCAACCCAAATTTTTTACTTTATTTATTTATTTTTTTTTGGAGACAGGGTCTCGCTAAGTTACACAGACAGCCTCTGGTCTCGAACTTGTGATCCTCCTGCCTCTGCCTCCTGAGCCGCTGGGATGACAGGCGTGCGCCACAGGGCCCAGCTTTCCTTTTCTTTCTTTTACTTCCATGTTTTGCAAGACCCTTTGCAAATAAGTTACTGACACAATGTTTCTTTATGCCTAAATAATGCAGTCTGCGGTTCTTAAGACCAGGGCATCTGTTTAAACACCCACAGCACAATGGCCAAAATCAAGCCAGTAACATGCCCACGATGCTGCTGTGTGCGGACCCCAACACCATCCTCCAGTGGTCCCAAGAGCACCCTTGGCAGCCAGAGACTCCCAGACCGGGTCCTGTCTTGTCTCCTTCATCTGAAGTATTTCTGTGCTGAGAATTTTGAAGAATACAGGCCTGTTATTTTGTAGGATGCCCTATAAGCTACTCTGTGATTTTCTTTCCTTCATCAATAAGATGTAATTCAAAGTTTCATTTTACACCCATCACTTAGTCCTATTGGCAAAAGTTGCCTCCTCCCTTCTCCCTGTGCCCCTCCCTGACTTTATGGGACATGCAAGCCATGACTTTGGGCTGGGCCCTGTGGGACACGTCCGTAGAGACTGTTTGAGGTGCAGTCGCAGCTGTCACAGTGGGCTTCCCAGAGGAGGGGACTTTTCAGGAGGGATTCAGGGTTGTCCAGAACTCCCTTTCCCACGACCTCACAGCCGTTTGTCCTCCTGAGCACCTGCCCTGGCTGCCCAAGGCTCCACCCCTGAGGGCAGGATGTGTCCCCTTTCTCTATCGGCATCTGCTGAAGGTGTGCGAGGCCCAGCTGCCAGATGAAGGAGTAGGAACAGGTCTCACTGGGAAATGTTTCCTTTTGTCAAAAGGAAACACAGCCGGGCGCGGTGGCGCACACCTGTCATCCCAGCGGCTCAGGAGGCAGAGGCAGGAGGATCGCAAGTTCGAGACCAGAGGCAGTCTGCGTAGCTTAGCGGGACCCTGTCTCAAAAAGTAAAAAAATGGGCTGAGGGTGCAGCTCCGTGGTCCAGCACTTGCAGAGCATGCAAGCGCGAGGACCTGGGTTCAACCCCCAGTACCGCAAAAAAAAAAAAAAAAAAAAAAAAGACAAAGCCACAAGCTCAGTTTCAGGCCAAATTGGCTGCGGGGGTTTTTCGTTTGTTTGTTTGGTGCTTGGGGTTTGAACCTAGGACTTTTTGCCAGCGCTCTACCCCTGAACTACACCCCCAGGCCATTTTTTTATTTTTTACTTTGTGTCAGGGTGTCGCTAAGTTACACAGGCTGCCTCTGGCCTCGAGCCTGAGATCCTCCTGCCTCAGTCTGCCGAGTGGCTGGGATTACAGGTATGAGCCGCCATGGCCAGCTAATTGGCTGGATGGTAGGCGCAATTCATGGACCCTCGAGCCTCCACTCTACAGAGTAGGACGGAGCTCCTGTGGGACCCTGGCTTTGTGAGGGGACCTGGGAACAGAACACGGTGTAAAGCTGCTGGGTTAGCAGCAGGGTACTGGGGAGGCTCTATAAAGGTCAAACAGGGGGGGCTTCCTAGTGTGCAGCTAAACCTGGCCCCTGACTTTTTGGGCGTGGCACGAGTGGCTCCCTCCAGCTGGTCTGGCCTGTAGGGCCTTGGGCAGAGCTCAGTCCTGGCCAGGGACCACGTGCGTGCTGTCGAACGCTGCGGAAATGCGCCATCTTAAACCAAGCCTTATCCTCCCCAGGTTGGAGAGCGCGATCTTCCTCAGTGAGGAAGAGAAGTCGTTCTTTAGCAGCGAGGGGCGCTTTTCCGAGGAGGACGCCAGGCGGCTGCTGCACAGGACGTCGGGCGCGGAGGTGTGCTCCATGTGCAGCTTGGGTAGGTGGCCGCCTGCAGGCCCTCCATGGGCTGTGGGGACATCTCAGGGCCTCGCTGACTGCATCCTGTGCAGGCGGCTGAGATGGACTCCAGCGAGGACAGGGATCCCACTGAGAGGTGTGGGACACGCGGCTTTGAGCTCTGGGTTCCTCTGCCTCCTGAGCTCCGGGTTCCCACTCTTGGCGTTTAGTCTGCAGACAGCTGGATGCTTCCGGCCTCAGCCATACTTCTCAGCAGCCCCTTGTGTTATGAGTGCTCTGCCCACCCCCAGGGAGCCGTGATGACCGCCAAGCCCTGCGAGTAGGAAGCTGAGCAGCCAGGCGCTGTGCTGCCTTCAGGCCTGCGCTGCCCTCTCAGAGAGAAGCAGGGGCGGAGCTGCGGGCAGGCAGGCTGCCCTGGGACTGGGTACTGGGAGCGGGGCCTTTCTCCACCACCCCCTGGTGCTAGCCTGAGACCCACAGAGCCCTTGGCCTTCCCCAGGCACGGGATCACAGTGGCGCAGTTCTGACCTGCCCAGCACCTGCAGGTCCTGCTCTGTCGGAGTCACTGCTCCCCAGCCTGAGACAGAACCTGGCTCCAGGGCTGCTGTTTGGCTCAGATCACCAGGCTGCCCGGTGCTGCCACCTCCAGAGACCATGCTCTTCCTCCTTCCCTGAGGCCTGCAGGGCAGGGAAAGGCACGGGTGGAGGCCGTGAGGCGTCAGCCATGGAAAGGACGGTGGCGAGGGCAGGGCGGAGGACAGCCTTGCCAGGGGGCTGCTGAGGGCCACAGGACACAGCCTCGCAGCCCACCCAACATCCCGTGGAGGAGGCTAGCGGCAAGATGCACACCACCCAGGGACATGCACAGCATCACGTGCACATGCACACAGACACGCGAAGGTGTGCACACACTCAATGCATATGAATGCACAAGCTTTCACATGTGCACATCTACCTGTGCACACTGGAGCACGAATAGGCCAATGTGTTTCACACATGCACGCCAGCTCACACGCGCAAAGACACCCTGCATACGTCCTCAGGGAGACACGTGGACATATGTGCGCTCAGATATACTTACCTGCAGGCATTGGTACACACGTGGGTGTCACAGACACGTGTCTGCACTCACCCAGACACACATGTGTACTCACGTGGTCAGTCATATGTGAGCACATGCACGCACGTACATAGCCATGTGCATGCCTGCGTGTGCGTATGTGCGTGCCCACGTGCATACACATACACAGCCACATTTACCCGTGTGCGGGATGGATACCTACACACACAGGAACTACATCACCGCGCACACTCCATCGTCCTGCTCAGCGACATTCATTGGAAGATCTTTTCCTCTACCAGCGGTAGATTTAAACAATTTAGGCACCCCAAATGGATTTTCCATCCTAAATGGCCTCTGAAACTTGTCCTTAGCATTCCAAGGCTTGCACTCACCCTGCCACCCACCCCTGCCTTTCTTAGGAGCATGTGGGCCTTCCTAGGGTGGGACGTTGCGGACACCAAAGTGGGATGGAGTGCGGCATCCTAGGCATCCTAAGCGTGTGCCTGTTACGGTTCCCGGGGCTTTGCACAGCTTCTCCAGCTCCTTTTCCCATTTGGGTTCTGTGTAGGCAGTAGGCAGGTAGCGTCGGTCCATTTCAAGGAGGCGGAAACTGAGGCTAGGGGAGCACCTGCCCTGAGGTGTGAGGCTCAGGCAAGGTGCAGCAGGAGCCATGCCAAGTCGGCCACTGATGCTGCTCCTGAGAGAGTCGATAGGGAGGAGGGTGGGAAGATGGGGTTCTGGGCCCCGGGGTGCCGGCTGGAGGTGGTGATTGCTATTCTTCCCTCCCTGCCCAGATCGGTTAGACGAAGCCAAGAGTGAGCAGCTGGAAGAAGGAGGTAGGTGCTGCCCCTTGCCTCTGGTCCCTTTGGTCATGGCTGCACGTTGGGGTGGGGGAAGGTGCGAGCCAGGGGTATAGCGTTGGGCAGGGCAGGTGTCAGGTGCCAGTGTCACTCCTGGCCAGCGGTGGGGATGTGGCGAAGGTTCTAATGACTGCAACAGCCTCAGGGCACAGGACGAACCCACGCTTGGCCATGGGGCCCAGAGAGGCCAAGGCTAGTCCCTCCCTGCCTCTGGGACTTGGGGCCTGGACTTGGAGCCCTTCTCCCCTCCCTGGGGCCGGGGCTGGGGCTATGAGAGCCTCAAGGGCCTGGGAAATCCCTCCAAGTGTGAGCTCACAAGCGGCCTGTGGTGCCGGGGAGGGCCTGAGGGAGGACCCGGAATGGCTGGACCCAAGGGCTGTTCCTGGAACCCCTCCCGTCCAGAGCCCAGCAGGCGGAAGCAGAGGGCCAGGGGTGTGCTTCCTTCCCACAGCAAAGGCTTGTGTGCTCTTTTAGCTGCCGGACACCGGCCTGGAGCGGCATCAGCGGATGGCTCTGTCTTAGCCCCCGCAGGACAGTTGGGTCTGGCGTTTAATGCCTGTGTGCATTCGATTGCTTTCCTATTCCAAAGCCTTAAGGACTAATAAAAGGACAGCTTTGAAAACACATTTTCACACACGCCTGTAATCCCAGCGGCTCAGGAGGCGGAAGTGGAAGGATCACAAGTTCAATACCAGAGGCAGTCTGCGAAACTTAGTGAGACCCTGTCTCAAAAAGTGAAAAAATGGGCGAGGGGTGCAGCTCAGTGGTCCAGCACTTGCAGAACATGCGAGCGCAAGGCCCTGGGTTCAACCCCCCAGTACCACACAAAACAAAACAAAACAAAAAAACCACGTTTTACATGTGAGCTGGAGACAGAGAGTCTGCTTAATCCTGATACTTTCCTTACAAAGGGTTCCCGTTCAGCCCGGGTTTCCCAGCGGGAAGTGTGGCTTGTTTGTCCTGCCCCTTGGAGGCCCTGACTCAGGACACTGCCCCCGTCCACAGTGCACCTTGTCCTTAGTCCTCAGGCCCCACACCATGGAATGTAAAGGCGGGTCTGGGGGTCACTGTTGCCGTGGGGCGGGGCTCACAGCATGCCCCCCTCGGCCATGGGTGAGGGTTTCATTTTTTATTTTGTTCATGCTGGGGTGGAATGTGGGGCCTCCCACATGTGGGGTGCACTCTCTCCACTGAGCCACGCTCCAGACCTGTTTTGTCCATTTTGGGTGGTGGCTTTTGAGCCTGGGCTGGTGAGTAGCTCGGACAGGCTGTCTGTGGTTTCAGGGACTCTGAGCCTGACGGGAGCAGGCGACTTGCTGGCAGAATTGCCTGCTGTGGTCTCCACACGGAGGCTGTCAGGATGGTTGCGTGGCTTTGATTCTCTCCATGGGGTGGGATCAGCAAGGATCCTTGAGCTCCCACACAACCCATGGGGCCTCCTAGAAGTCTGCTCTCAGGGGCAACTGGATAGGAAGGTTGGCCAGAAGGCCTGAATCCTCTGAAAGCATAGTGCCTGAGCTGCTGCCCTTACCCTCAAGTGTTCCAGGCAGTGCCGTGGGACATGTCACCTGGAAAGTGTGGCACCTGGGACATGCAGGGTGGGAGGCGGCTGCCGAGGTGGAGCTGGGACTCAGGACCAGATACTAATCCAACTGGGCCTTCTTGTGACTTGCAGAAATGCCATGCCTGACCCCAGAGCTACATGAGTCTCTGCAGACAGTAAAGACTGCTCTAGAGCAATGCAAGGCCGGCTCGATCCACCCTGAGGAGCCTGTGTCCCCAGGCCTCCACGCAGCGTCCAGCAGTGACAGCCTGCCAGACACCAAGGAGCCCCCCTTCTGCCTGGAGGCTGAGGGCGACTGGGAGGCCCCGGGGGAGGCGCACTCGCTGCTGCAGGTCCTGAACGCCCCCGGGTTCGAGGCCTCCTTCCTTGGCCTCTATGAGGCCTCACTACCCTGGCTGGGCAGTGTCTTCTGCAACTTCGCCGAGGAGGAGGAGCTGGCCGGGCAGCTGGCCCAGGCCCGGGGGGTGGCCAAGAAAGCCGGCCTCGGGATGGCCCTGGCCAGACTCTGCTTCCTGCTGGGCCGGCTCTGCGCCCGGAAGCTGAAGCTGTCCCAGGCCCGCGTGTACTTCGAGGAAGCCCTGACGGCCCTGGGCGGCAGCTTTGGGGACCTCTTCCTGGTGGTGGCACTGTATGCTAACCTGGCCACCGTGTACCTGAAGCAGAAGAACAGGGAAAAGTGCGCGCAGGTGGTGCCCAAAGCCGCCACCTTGCTCCTGGGAACGCCGGGCCACGTGTGCAGCACTGAGGCGGAGTCTGAGCTCCTGAAGTTCGCGCTGCGGAGGGCCGTCGCTGCCCGCAGCCCGCAGGCCGAGGCCCGGGCCTGCTTCCTGCTGGCCAAGCACCACGCCCACCTGAAGCAGCCCGAGGAGGCCCTGCCGTACCTGGAGAGACTCCTGCTCCTGCACCAGGCCTCGGGGGACCCCAGGGCCTCGTGGTCAGAGAGCTGCTACCTGCTCCTGGCGGACATCTACAGCCGGAAATGCCTGCCCCACCTGGCGCTGAGCTGCGTCAAGGTGGCCTCCCTGCGGACCCGGGGCTCGCTGGCCAGCGCCCTGAGGAGCGTGGACCTGGTGCTCCAGAACGTTCCCGGGCTGGACGGCCAGGGGACCGCAACCCACCGCCTCCCCACCCAGATCGCCCACTACCTCCGGCAAGCACTCGCCTGCCCAGCCTCGGCCTCCGAGCAGAGGCTGCGTGGTGCCCTCTACGCCACCCTGGCTCAGCTGCACAGCCACCACGCCCAGCACAGCCAGGCCATCGCCTTCATGACGCGGGCGGTGGAAGCGGACGCGGCAGTGAGCAGCTGCCATGTCGGGGACCGCCTGGTGGCCCTGGCCTGGCTGCACGTGCTGCACGGGCAGAGCTGGCTGGCCTTGGCCATCTTGGAGGCCATCCTGGATGCAGCCATGACCAGCCAGGACCAGGAGGCTGTGATCGCCAACATGGCAGCCATGGCACTGAGGAGGTCGGGCAGGACTCGGCAGGCGGCCGAGGGCTACTTCCGGGCCCTGCGCATGGCCCAGGGCCTGGGCCAGCTGCAGAACCAGGCGGTGGTCGTGGCCAACTTTGGGGCCCTGTGCCTGCAGGCCGGCGCGGCCAGCCTGGCCCGGCACTACCTCCAGGAGGCCATCAGGCTCTTCTCCCGGCTGCCCAGTGCTGTGCGTGGGCGAGACTTCACCCAAGTGCTGCTCTGGATGGGCCAGCTGCACACGCGCCGGGCCCTCGCCCAGCAGGGCAGGTGCTACTACCAGTGGGCCTTTCTGGTCTCCATGGAGACGGATCACCTGGAGAGTAAGTGCCCCACGCCCCTGTGCCACCCCATGCCTCCCGGGTGTGCACAGCCCACTGGCATCCTGGAGAGAAAACCCTTTCTTTCTTTCTTTCTTTCTCTCTTTTTTCTTTTTCTTTCTTTCTTTCTTTCTTTCTTTCTTTCTTTCTTTCTTTTCTTTTTTTTTTTTTTTTTTTTGTAGTACTAGGGGTTGAACCCAGGGCCTCGTGCTTGCATGCTCTGCAAGTCCTGGACCACTGAGCTACGCCCCCAGCCCATTTTTTTCACTTTTTGAGACAGGGTCTCGCTAAGTTACACAGACTGCCTCTGGTCTCGAACTTGTGATCCTCCTGCCTCTGCCTCCTGAGCTGCTGGGATTACAGGCGTGTGCCACCGCGCCCAGCTGAGAAAACTGTTTCTTTCCATCTTCGTCCAGAGTGCACCCATGGGTGTGGCCCAGGGCCAGAGGCTGCCTTTCCACCATCAAGAGCGCCGTGTGGTGGAAACCAGGGGTTTGCAAGCACCTCTGGGGCAGGCTGTTCCCCACCAGCCCAGACATAATGGTGGGAGGGTTGGCACCGGATGTCCTGCATTTGGGGACCCTGCAGTGTCCTCGCTGGGGCAGTGAAGCAGCCTACATGCTGAAATTCAGGGCCTGGCCACGCTGAGCAGAGCCTCGGGCCTCCTGGAGCCCAGCATCCTGTGCCGGGTTCTTCAGCTTCTGTTATCTTGTTGTTGTTGTTGTTGTTGTTGTTGTTAGGTGCTGTCGAGTTGGTATCCGACTCATAGGGACCCTCATAGGGTTTTCAATGGCTGACTGTTTCAGGATTGCCTTGGGAGTGGGTTGCCAGGCCCTTCTCCCATTTTTGCCGTGCTGGGAATCGAACTCGGGACCTCAGAGACTGCAGCGCAGCGCCCTACCAACTGAGCTAAATCCCAGCACCTTGCAAAGGCCCTGCGCGCCTCTCACATGCTCCCTAGCACCAGCCCAAGCTCACAACAAAGCGCCCTGTGCAGGGTGTAAGCTGGGCTCCACCCATAAGTGAGAGCATGGAGTTCTCACTGGATGCTGGGGGCTGAGTGTCGAAACAGATGACCAAGGCAGAAAAGCCATGAAAGAGTAAATGGTGAGATGATGGGCAGCTCCTGGCCCAAGCCTATGGGTGAGCAAAGGTCCAGGAAGCTTCAGCCAAGCAAGGGCTGGTGCGGGAGGCACTCATGCTGCAGACCGTGCAAAGGCCAGGGGATGGGTGAGCAGGGCCCAGGCAGAGTTTGGAGTGAGTGGGTGGAGACCCTGTGCTGGGGAGCTAGGCAGGGCCCAGGGCCCCTGGGGTATGGTTTGGCCTCTTCCTGACAGCACTAGGGAGCCAGTGAGTACTGTAGAACACTCCCTGGGGCTGTGTGCAGTGGCTGGACAGTAGGTAGGATGAGGCATTGGCAGAGGTTCCAGTGATCCAGGCAACGGAACAGGTGGAGAGAGAGGTGGGGGGATGGGGTTGAGAATCTCAGAAGGCTGGACACGGACTATTATTCACCCCCTCAGCCCTGGCCAATTTCGCCGCATAGCGAGACGGCTCTGACAAGCCTCTGTCGCTCCCTGAGCGGCAGCTAAATCTGCCCAATAGACAGTCCAGGCACAGCCACGCCCACCGCAGGCTCATGGCCCCCAAAGGGACAGAGCTTGTGGACACCATCGTCTCAAGGGGCCCAAGGAGGAAGGGAGGGTCGACATCATCACTTCCTCTCCAGCAGGCCAGGCCACTGTGGACAGCCTCCAGCCGGAGGAGGGGCCCAGGTCCCTTCAGGCAGAAGCAGACCGTGTGGCCTAAGGCAGGTCCTGGCTATGCTAGCCGGTGGCATCTCTCCCCCGAGGCGTCCCCCAGGGAGCAGGGCTCAGACCAGGGGAGGCCAAGCAGCGTGTCCAGGCCGTTGCCCTGGCCCCTGTGCATCCAAAACCCGGGGCAAACGGACTCTGGCTCATTTTGAGCCACTCTGATTTAGTACATGTCTTTCTAGGAATTTGGCCGCTTCCTCCCAGCTATTTGTTTCGGGGGCGGACAGTTCAGTGCTCTTTGAGATCCTCTTGTGGCTGAGCACGACAGCAAAGCACTCTCTCTGTTTCAGATTTGAGTCATTTGTAGCTCCTTTCTTTTTCTCTTGTTCAGTCTGGGAAAAGTTGTGGCAGTTTTGTTGCTCTTTCAAAGAACCAACTTTTGGTTTCACTGATTTTCTCTATTAGTTTTTCTTCTCTGTTATTTTTATTGGAGCTGGTAGAGCTCTGCATGCTCTGAGGTCCTGGATTTGAATCCCAGCACCATAAAAATGGGAGAAGAACCTGGCAGCCCACTCCCAAAACAATCCTGAAACAGCCATTGAAATTCCTGTGAACAGCAGAGAAGCACCGCCATAGTGGCAGGCTTGCAGTGTCAGGCAGGATTTCGTTCTGTTGTACATATGGTAACTATGAGTCAGACCTGACTCAACGGCACCTAAAACCAACAATTTTTATTATTTCTACTCTATCCTCATTATTTTCTTCTTTTTGCTTGCTTTGTAACAGTTAATTCTTTAGTTTCTTGCTTCTTTCTTTCTTTCTTTCTTTCTTTCTTTTTTTTTTTTCCCTGCAGTACTTGGGGGCTGAACCCAGGGTCTCACACGTATTTGCAAGTGCTCTACAACTGGACTGTACCCTGGCCCTTTTTAGACTTTTAATTTTGAGTCAGGGTCTTGCTAATTTACACAGGCTGCTTCTGGCCTTGAACACATCATCTGCCTGCCTCCACCTCCTGAGCTGCTGGGATTAGAGGCGTGCACCCCTGCACCCAGCTTTTCTAGTTCCTTAATGTGGAAGTTTAGGTTGAGGTTTGAAGTTTCAAGTTTTCTTTCTTTCCTTCCTTCCTTCCTTCCTTCCTTTATTCTTTTTCTCTTTCTGTCTGTCTGTCTGTCTGTCTTTCCTTCTTTCTTTCTTTCTTTCTTTCTTTCTTTCTTTCTTTTTGTTTGGTTTTTGAGACAAGGTCTCACTATGTTACCCAGGCTGGTCTTGAACTCAAAATCCTCCTGTCTCAACCTCCCAAATATTGGGATTATAGGCATGTGCTGCCACACTCAGCCCATTTTCTTCTTCTCCTCCTCCTCTTCCTCCTCCTCTTCTTCTTCCTCCTCCTCCTCTCCCTCCTCCTCCTCCTCTTTATTCTTAATAAAGATATTCAAAACTATAAACTTCCCTCTAAGCACAGCTTGGTGAGGCAGAAATAGGAGGCCCAGAGCAGTCAGTGGGGCACCTGGCCAAGACCCAGCCCTTGGTTTATCAAGATGGTCAACGCTATCTCTGGAGCCCCCTCAGTGCGCCGGCCACTGGGGGCCCTAGGTAGCCCCTCCTTCAGTCCACACAGCCTGTCCCTGGGCTCAGTTTCCCCACCTGGGAGGCTGTGGCTCCTGAAGGTATGGAAGAGGCAAACACGGAGCTGGCACCCTTGACCCCCGCACCTGATCTTCGTGTGGGAGACATCTTCTCTTTGTCCTCCACACAGCCCAGCTGCAAGCCGTCCAGCGGCTGTGCCACTTCTACAGGAGGGTGGCGCCCAACAAGGCACAGTGTATCATCTACCACAAGTTACAGCTGACCCTGGCCCGCAGGGCGGCCGACAAGGACCTGGAGGGTCAGCTGCTGGAGGCCATCAGCCAGCTCTACCTGTCGCTGGGCACCGAGCGGTAAGAGCCAGCACCGAAGCCAGGCAGGGGCAGCACGGAGGCCTGGCCCCCTCTCTGGGCAGCCCCGTTCCCTGGGGACCCTTGAGCTCCTTAGCATCAGATCATCTCTGACCCTCTGGGCCTGGGGTCATCCTGCCTATTGCTCAGGATACCTGGACCCCATCATGGCCTCCCCAAGGGACAACCAGTCCTACTGTCCCCACACCACCCAGGAGACGGGGCGTGCATTTCCAGGCCACCCCTCTGAGAGCTGGCCTCTGCCTGCCTGAGTCAGCTGCTCCCCCTGGCCTGGGCCAGTGCGGCCTCCCGTGTCCCCCCGGACACCATGACGTGGCCATGTATTCCCGAGGCCTCTCACCCACAGAGGCAGGGCCAGCTGTCCCTCCCGCTTCTGAGCGGGACGCAGGGTCACGTCTTGGTGTGGCCCACGCCGTGTGTCCTGAGCAGCCCACGGGGGCCCTGTGATACTGCAGTGACACCTGTCTCGCCTGGGGCCTCCCTGAGAGAAGGAAGGGGCCAGGGTCTGTGGGACTCCGTGGACGGCTCCCATCGTGGCCTTGATTTCCCAGCAGGAGCAATGGCCCTGGGACTAGAGCTCCTGAGCCAGCTGAGTGGCACCGCCTCGCTGGGGGCTCAGCCCCAGGCTGTGGCCCCAGCTGCCTGCTTGGGATCAGTCCCCTGCGCTACTCCGCGGCTGTGCGCGCTCAGAACCCCTGGCCTCCACAGTCTGAACTTCTGCCCCCTGCTAAGGGTGGGCCCTGGGTGTCCAGAGAAGACGCAGGCTGTTTCTGGGGCGCGATGACCATCAGGAGGTTCCTGCCTGGGGACAGCATGGACGCGTTTCCCTCTGGGGAATGTCCCCTGTCTTCACCCACCCAACCCATTTGTCCATCCACCCGTTTAACCATGCATTTACCCTTCTTCCCACCCACCAGTCCATCCATCCACCCATCTGTCTACCCGTCCACCTAGCCATCCACCCATCCATCTACCCACCCACATTTCCGTAGGAATGTCTTCTGTCTTTTCCATGCCTGCTGCGGGCGTTCATCTCGGTCTCCCTGCAGCCTGGGAGGGCAGGATGTTGCCCGCAGCCGGGGGTCTCTCAGCAGCCCTGGTGGGCAGAGCCAGGACCGGGCCGCAGCCCTCATTCTGAAACCTGTGTCTGCCGCCAGGGCCTACAGGTCAGCCCTCGACTACACCAAGCGCAGCCTGGGGGTGTTCATCGACCTGCAGGAGAAGGAGAAGGAGGCCCAGGCCTGGCTGCAGGCGGGGAAGATCTACTACCTCCTGCGCCAGCATGAGCTGGTGGGGCTCTACATCCAGGTGCGCCGCGGCCGCCTCACGCACTCTCCATCCGGCCGTCCAGCCAGCCCTCGCCCACCCATTCACCTGTCTCCTCACCACCCATCCATTTTCCCATCCAGCCATCCTTCCGCCCATCCATCTAATGCATCCTTCTGCCCATTATCCATCCATTGATCCACCCACTATCCACCCATTAGCCATCCATCCACCCACCCATTATCCATCCACCCGTTATCCATCCATCCATCCATCCATCCACCCATTATCCATCCATCCATCCATCCATCCATCCACCCATTATCCATCCATCCATCCATCCACCCATTATCCATCCATCCA
>VMDO01011044.1:0-68775 GCA_007922755.1 Pedetes capensis | reverse complement strand
GGAAAAGAGAGAAAGAAGCGAGAGACGCTGATTATAATTTAACTTCTCTGATACTGAAAATTCAGCAGAGATAATCACTGTGTAATTGTCTTATCAACATATTCTGTGGAATTCTGTTTAACTATCTGAATGTGTGTGGTTATATGTGTGTGGGGGGCACCCTGGCACTCATATATGCATACATGGATACATGAGCATGAGTGCACACACACACACACACACACACACACACACACACACACACACACACACAGTGAATAGACACTATTTGCAATGTACTATGCCAGGTACTGAAATAGCCCTTGTTTTCATTCTCCTAGAAAGGAGAGAGCCTTAGACAGAGAAGTCACCGTCTTGTGCCAGTAGCCACAGGAGCCAAAGTAGCCTGGAAAGGGGGACGCTGGCCTGTCTTCCCAGAAGAGCAAATGCCTAAGCTGAATAGGAAAGGCAGACTAGGAAGCAGCCTGGTGAAGGACAGGCGAGCAGGCCCCTCAAGGTGGAAGGGATGATGCCAGTGTCAGCAGGACCATGAGAAACCCCTGGTGTCTTCTGGGAAGAGTCATCCCAGACCTGCTATAGCATGAATTGGGACGTAAGGATAGGAATGCAGTAGAGAAGAAATACAGGGTTTTTAAAGAGGCTTTCGGGGCAGTTTAATAAACCCAGATGTTAAACTATGGGCATCGGGAAACCTCTGAGAGGTTTTTAGCAAAGGAATGGCACAGTCCAACTTTCTACTATCTCTGCAGTAGACTGTGGAAAGTGGGGCTAAGATGAAGCAGGGAGACAGGAGAATAGTTAATCTGAACCAAAGTGGACATGAGAACAATATGTTGTTGTTATTGTTGTTGTTGTTTTTAGGTGCCATCAAGTCAGTATCCGACTCTTAGGGACCCTACATACAACAGGCAAAACACTATTGACAGCGCTTCTCTGCTGTTCATAGGGTTTTTAATGGCAGATTGATTTTAGGGACTGGGTTGCCGGCTCCGTCTCCCAAGCCTGCAGCACTTGGTGTTCCCAGGCGGTCTCCCATCCAAGTACTAACCAGGCCTGACCCTGCTTAGCTTCCAAGATCTGATGGGATCAGATGCCACAGGGCTACGGCTGCAGGCGATAACAATATAGCCACCTAATGTTCATGAATTCAACAAGTTGTCATTCGCATTACTTACATACCACAGACACTGCCAGGTGGTTGACGTGGACCATCTTACTCAGTCCCCAGAGAAGGCCTATGGTGGCAGGTCTTGGTTTCACAGGTGAGGAACGAGGAGCTCAGAGAGATGAATTGCTTGGCCAAAGACCTCATAGTCAGTGAGGGGCAAAGGCAGCTTTCAAAGCCAAGCGTGGTGATAAACATCAGTGATTACCCAGCAGCCAACGGAGAGGAGGAAATACAGATTAGAGATATCGAGGAGGTAGATTAGCCAGACTAGGCGATGGTTCAGGGAAGAAGGGGAAAGAAAGCACCAGAGATAACTGTCACGTTTTGAGCCCAGGGCTCTGGGATGGTGAAGGCAGAAGGACTAGGTTTTGTTCATATTTGGAAAGGCCTTTGGTATTCATTCCAGTTTAAGTATGTTGTTGTTGTTAGGTGCCGTCGAGTCGGTATCTGACTCATAGCGACCCTCATAGGGTTTTCAATGGCTGACTGTTTCGGGATTGCCTTGGGAGTGGATTGCCAGGTCCTTCTCCCATTTTTGCGGTGCTGGGAATTGAACTCGGGACCTCAGAGACTGCAGCACAGCGCTCTACCCACTGAGCTAAATCCCAACCCCCCAGTTCAAGTATATCACCTGGAAGACCAGCCCTTTGGCAAAGTCACTGTCTAGAACGTTGGCCCTTCTTCACTCTGTGGGAAGTCAACCTCTCCATCTCTTTTGGTAACTCCACCAACATTTCCGGGGCTGGGATTTAGCCCAGTTGGTAGAGAGCTGTGCTGCAGTCTCTGAGGTCCCGAGTTCAATTCCCAGCACCGCAAAAATGGGAGAAGGACCTGGCAATCTGCTCCCAATGCAATCCCGAAACAGTCAGCCATTGACAACCCTATGAGGGTCGCTATGAGTCGGATACCGACTTGACGGCACCTAACAACAAGAACAACCAACATTTCCAGCTGTGTGAATCGCAGTTACTTCGGGCTGTCTCCTGACCTTTTGCCACACTTCACATTGCCAATCACATTCCTTGTGTCTGAGCAAATCTCCACTCAGTGCCAGCTCTTGGGCAGCCATTCAGTGCTATCTATAAAAATCAGCTGAGCCCTAGCGCTTTCATTCAACCTTGTCTTTCCCTCTTCTTCCATCAGCCTTTCCCTCAAGCCTTGCTCTGCATGCATCTCCTTAGACCCTAGCCATCCATCTGCTCTTGCAGGTAACTTTGAATATCATGCAGGCTGAGGTCCTTCGACTTACCAGATCCATCTCCACATTTCCCGCAGTCCTTATTTCCTCCCCCTTATTTCAAAACAGAAAAGGTACTTCTTGTTTTGTTACCAACCGAGCCTTGATCTATCATGGTGTGCTGATTTTTGCTCAGTAACATTGTTAAAACTTATTCATGGTGTAAATTCAGCTAAAGGTTTTTTAATCTTTATTCCATCCCTAAAAAATAGTCATGTTTTGTATTGTCTTTGTTAGCAAAGCATTCATCATCCTAAAATAAACAGTGAGATGGGCTAAACTTTCCTCCCCCCCTCCTTCAGGACGGGATGAAGAAAGTTAAGCTCCAATCAACTGGGCCTTCATTTGTACCCACATGATGCTGTACTTCCATTTCTGGGCCTTATTCAGTAAATTATTGAATTTGAAAAATAAGTTTAATAAGAGAGGGAAAAAAATTTAATATCTCAAAAATCTAAGTCTTTTACTCTATATTACATGAACAAGTTTTAAAGTAACATCAGTCGTAAGTTGTTTTATAATAATGTGATTTGCAGGGAAAGAAAACGTACAAATGCAAATTTAATCCCAGTTTCAGAAATATGAATATGGAAATGTGAGGAAAACAAACTGGATCCTGTAGCTGAGACAATATAGTAGGTTTTCTCCCTAGAATTGTTTCTATTATAGATACTAAAGTACGTAGCTATGTAACTTGATCATTTTTATAAAATTTTTATTCATAATCTCCTGTGTCAAAAGTTTTGCTTTACTTTTTGTTTACGGGGGGGTGGGGGGTTTCGGAGAACCCTGGTACCTGTTTCTTTTCATTTACCAACTGTTTCTGTGATGTCTTTGCTCAGTGGTCTGACTCATACACACACGCGCAGCTTCAGTAGAGGTTCAGACACCAAAAGAAACAAACGCCGGTAACTAAGAAGGCTTTTCTGAACGTGGAATAAAACATGAGCCTAGACATGAGCAAATTAGAATACATTTTTCAGTGTTCTACCCCAGTAGGAGTTCAGTGAAGAAAACAATTTACGCACTCTAAAATGACAGAATATTTCTTTCAGCAGACACCCGTATGTGTTACCGTGCGCGCATTTTCCTTATTAAATGATCGGATAACTCAGAATCTGGATTTTAGTATCTTCTGGCTGGAAGCATCTGATTGTACGTGTTGAAGCCAAAGAGAGGAGACAATGTTATGTCCCTGCCAGATAGCTCTGACCTGTATGTGTCTATGTATTTGTGTGTGTGTGTGTGTGTGTGTGTGTCCCTCTATGTGCCCATATGTATACACACATATACATTTTAATGGCATTTTAGAAAGAGGACAACAGTGTATTCTTCCGTAAATATGCCAGCTCCTAATCTGCGATTATTAGAATGTACTAAATTCCCTGAGCCTTTGCCATGTTTTCTATCCCCTTATGAAAATTCTATTTCTCCCCTCTTCTCAAACGCAGCGCTGATGCAAGGTGCCAAATCAACAGCCCAGGAGTCAGGAAGCTGCTTTTTAACTCCGATGCTGTAGTCATCCCCGCAGGCTTCTATGCCAAAGCTGGCTGTGAGCCCTCCAGCTTCAGCTTCCTATTTAATTTGGCTTGTCCTATCTTCCTGGTGAATCATTCTACTAGTCTGGGCATGGGTACACATTGGTCGTGTATACCAATGCAAAAGCACAGACACGCATATGCACGTGCATGGAAATTTAGGCACACACATGCACACACACTCTCTATACCCCCAGGTGCATATGTGTACATACAACACACACGCACTCGTACACAAAGGTGCATATTGCGCACTTAAGGCTGTACACACATATGTGGACACAGGCACGAGTGCATGCTCAAATGGAAATTCACACACTCACACGCCACGTATGTATACCTGCACACCCTCACACGTGCAGACATGATCCCTTTTATTCTTGTCTTTTACTTAAGTTTTTTCATTTGCCCTCATTTTCTCATTTCCTGTTTAACCCTCAACATTCCCAAGACTAAGGCCCTTTTGAAGTTAGGGTATAGTTTGGAAGTATGAAGATGCTCTCTCCTGGTAAGTCCTGGATTTATCTTTCTACAAGATCAATGAACAGTTCCGTGCGCAAGATATGGAAGTTTTCATAAGCTGCCTGAGTAAAGGAAGAGTCAAATCATTGAAGCTTAACCCTAAAGAAGTGAGGGTCACCCTGGCCTTGCCTTCTGACTCAGCCTGTCTGTGTTGTAATAAAGGAAGGACATGGAGTAGAACCATTCACAAAGCCATCTTCCTTATAACCAGGGGTGCGCTCACCTGTAGGGATTTCCATGCATTTTCTAACACTATTTCTCTATTAATTCTTTGTGAAGGGATCGTGGTTTTTCTTGTTCCAGCCCTTCACCAGTGCTGTGGTTTTCTTCGCATTATACTGAGGGAAGAAATTTTTCTAAGTTTTTGTTTTCTGTTTTGGTTTTGTTTTTGTGGGTTTTTTTTTGTTGTTGTTTGTTTTGTTTTTCTGCTGCCAAGGCAATAAATGCTATGGATTGAGAAGTGACTTTACCCATCACCAGAGAACTTATCTCTGCTCTCTTCTGCTTTGGTCTGCAGCATGGAGAAAGGCCATGGCTAGGTCTATCTCTGCTGTGTGTCTGTGGAAAAAACAGGAAGCAAGAGGAGAGGAAGATTTTGTCCCTTAGCTGAATTACCCAAGTTTATTGAATCCCAGGAAGCAAGAGGAGAGGAAGATTTTGTCCCTTAGCTGAATTACCCAAGTTTATTGAATCCCACCTTCTTGTTTCGGGTGGACTTGATCTTCCCAGACTCTGAGCTCAGGATTCTCTGGCCTGTCTATGTGGACCAACAAGCCACTGTTGTGGGGAGGCCCCTGAGCAATGGAGAAGTGCAGCTATGTGGCACATACCACGTTTCAGTCAACCTTGGGCCATCTGTATATGATGATAGTTCCTTAAGATTTATTGTCTTGTTTTGTTTTATTTGTTTCGATGCTAGGTGTTGAACCCAGGGCCTTACACAGGCAAATCTTATGTTATACCACTAAGTGGCACAGGTGAGGAAATACCTTCCTAAAGTTGGGTCAAAAAGACCTGAGGTACTGATGGATTAAATTAGTAAAGAAAAAAGTTTCTACCTCATTTCTCAGATTCTCTAGACAGGATAATCTGTCTTCATTGTTAATGAGACTAAGGGGGCCGACTTCATGCTGATCTTACTGGGAGGCTCTACAGATGGCCTTGGAGATCTTGTAATCTTGGAAAGAAGGAATAGGGAAGTTAATTTTACAGCTTATCTGAAGTACAGAACAGGTGAGCAAATGATTAGGAAGGCCAGAAAGAGGGTACCAGGAGGGACCCTGGCTTGGTATGATGGGCCAAAGGAGATATGCTTTAAACTATGTCTTGGCAGACGAAGTAGAATTACTCGAAGTGATTTAGCCGGGATAACAGGTCCAAGAAGAGGAGGAAATAGCTTTTAAATGTAGTGATTCTCTGCTTCTTTGAGAGGTTTTCAACAAGTCTGCAGCTGGTGGTGTGACTGGTATGGGCCAAGATGGAGAAGGAGCTAGAGAGGCCACAACCACCAACTTAATCCTAGTGGGCGTAAATCAGTGGAATAGAATTAAAATATCATTTTCAGTTGTTTTGACCCATAGGATCTTTTGACTTTATGATTGTAAACACAGATCATTTCTACCAAGATGGCTGCGTTTTTATTGAGAAAGTATTTCCAAGGGATAGTAAGATAAAGCCAATTTAATTTTTCAACCAACTATACATACATCCATACATTCAAAATAATTGAAAGAAATAAATGGACATCCATCCATACTTACATCCATACATTCAAAATGAATGAAAGAGTTGAATTTTTATTGCAGTTTTTGTTGGTTTTTGTTTTTGTTTTTGTTTTTGTTGTTGTTGTTGTTTTATTTTGAGGGGGACAGGGTTCTCACTGTGTAGCCCAGAGTGGCCTTGAATTCCCTGTCTCTCTTTCTCTCAATGCTTCTACCCCTAGCCTCCTGAGTGCTGGGATTAGAGGTGAGCACCACCATGTCCATCAACTGGAGGACTTCTTTAGTGTTGTAATTCTTGCTATCTTTTTAAATGTGTTTCAAACAGGACTTTTTAGAAGAAGGAAAGCAGAAGTCCAGAAATTAGAAATACTTTACTTATTGTCATAACTGAAAGAGACTGAGCTTGGAGTAAAGGGGTAAGATTTATTGTCTTGTTTTATTTTATTTGTTTCAATGCTGGCTGTTGAACCCAGGGCCTTACACAAGCAAATCTTATGTTCTACCACTAAGTGTCACAGGTAAGGAAATACCTTTAGAAGAAGGAAAGTGGGAGTCCAGAAATTAGAGATACTTTGCTTGTTGCCATAACTGAAAGAGATTGAGCTTGGAGTAAAGGGGTAATCCCTCCGTCCACCCACTGCACAAACCCACAGCAGCTGCCAGCATGCCAGGGGCCTGAGCCTCTGCCAGTCCACGCATGAACATGGCCCCATTCATCCCATGTTAGCCCAGGGGTACAGGGAAAGGCTGAGGTCCTTTGTAGTGGGAACAACGGGTCCTATCATGAAGCTTGAAAACAAGCCACTTGGGGGTTGATGAAGACTGAAACACTGCATCTCGCAAATCCCAAGGTGTCTCTTTAACATTCCTGCCTTCCCTAGCAATCTGCTACTCTGTCGACTTCCGCTTTCATCTCCTCCAGTACCGCCCGGTTCTCAGTGTCTGTCGTGTCATGTCTGTGAGACTCGAATCGCTCCCGTGCCTTTCATCTGCACGTTGATACCAACACCTAAGTTTTCATCAGCGATGGGTCGATGTCAGCTGGAATTAGCAGCAGTATCACTCACTGAATTCCAAATGTTGTGGCCTTTGGGTAGGGAGACGCACAAAATGCAGAATGCACAAGGGTTGAGAGGCTCAGAAAATGGATTCTTTCATTTGGAAAAAAAAATCCATTGTGTTTTATTTATGTTTTTAATAAATAAAATGAGTTGAAAAGCTTCCAGTGAAATTGCCAGAAGTAAGATGTAGTGCTTTGCTTTGTCCAAGTCTTAGGAATCCAAATGGATGCTAAATAATAGTATTGTGGATCTGTGCAAACCCACCTTTCTGAAGCAAGCCATGACTGCATCGATAATACAAAAACCTGGAGATAAAGATCAATTATAAGTCCTTTCTTTGACTTTATTTTCAAGTGAATAAAATTTACATAAAGCTATGTTTACTTAGGGGCTGGGATTTAGCTCAGTTGGTCGAGTGCTGCACTGCAGTCTCTGAGGTCCTGAGTTCAAAATGGGAGAAGGACCTGGCAATCCACTCCCTAGGCAATCCCAAAACAGTCAGCCATTGAAAACCCTATGAGGGTCGTTATGAGTTGGACATGACTTGAAGGCACCTAACAACAACAACAACATATTTACTCAGCTTTTGTACGTTTTCCTGTGCCACAAAGACCACACTACCCGGCTTGCTTTACCTGGACCTTCAGCTCCACGGTGTTGGTGTTTCATTCGCAAATACACACTGATACCCATTCTCCCATTCTAAATGTTCAAAGGGAAATGACTTAGAAATAGGTTGGATGTGATTTCAGGTATCCTGAAATACCCAAGACTTGTACTTGAATGATTTTATCAGCATACACTTCAGAGTCTGAGTTTTTTGCCTCCTTGAATGCTTATTAATTTTAGCTAGAATGCTATAATTTTTATGCCACCCATCTTCTTTGAGTTTTTATTAGTGTTTAAAATATAAATATGTTTTCATCTGCTTTTTGAGGAAGCAGTATTTTCTTTTTCTGTTTGATGGACTTAGCAAAAGAAATGGCCATAGCCTTCAGAATCAGCTGTCAGTTATAATCAAAGCTGCTTGGCTGACAGGCTCTGCGGCTTTAGTTCACCTCTCTGAGCCTCAGTTTTTGAATCTATAAATGGGGATTAAAATTAATTAAGACTGTCATTTCTGTGAGGACAGAAACTGTGTCTTTTTGCTCATAGCCACTACCCCAAAAGGGATGTTTAGACAAAACATACCTTTATATAATGCACAATAATGTATTTTGAGCTGGAATTAGAATTTAGTTGTTTTGTATTAGTAAAATACCCTGAATTCTCATCGTTTGAGATATTAGCACTGCTAATTCACAAAGGGGCTGGGATTTAGCTCAGCAGGTAGAGCACTGCGCTGCAGTCTCTGAAGCCCCGAGTTCAATTCCCAGCACTGCAAAAATGGGAGAAGGGCCTGGCAACCCACTCCCAAGGCAATCCCGAAGCAGTCAGCCATTGAAAATCCTATGAGGGTCGCTATGAGTTGGATACCGACTCGACGGCACCTAACAACAACAACAAATTCACAAAGGTGTTTTTATTTTAAATAGGTGGTCTTTTAAGATCTATGCTACTCTAAAAGTCTGACTATCTATCTTTCATCTATAAATTAGATTTAGGCATGCTATCATAGTTGGGGGGGGTCTGGGATTTAGCTCAGTTGTAGAGCACCACTCTGCAGTCTCTGAGGGCCTGGCTTCAATTTCCAGCACCTTTTTGCCTGCAGCTATACCACTGTGGCTTCCGATCCCATCAGATCTCCAAAGCTGAGCAGGGTCAGGTCTGGTTAGTATTTAGATGGGAGAACGCCTGGGAACACCAGCTGCTGTAGGCTTGGAAGGAGGACCTGGCAACCCAGTCCCAAAAAACAATCTGCCATTGAAAACTCTATGAATACCAGAGAAGCAGTAACAATAGTGTTTTGCCTGTTGTACATAGGATCGCTATGAGTCAGATACCAACTAACACCACCTAACAACACCACCTAACAACAACAACAACAATCATAGTTAATTCCCTAATCAAAGGGATGTGTTGACTTCCTCCATCTAGCTAGGGGAACTTGAACTCCCTTTGCAAAGTCAAGGTCGGCGGGGCTGTCATCCAGTTTATTTCAGTGTACATTGTTACATGTCCTCAAAATTGACTCCATTCCCCATTCTGTTGCTGCGGAACTGCCCTTGCTCCAAGGGCCCCACATGAAGCTGTGGGGGAGGAAGAGACATTGCTGGGCTGATTGCCTGATAAATTGTGTCTTGTCTCGAGGCCACTCACGGAGGTGCTGGTGACAGGCAAGTCACAGCTTCCCCGTGACTCAGCCAGCCTATATCTCTAGGACAAGGCTATCACCACGTCCTCTCTGCCTCACAAGAGACACCGTATGTGAAATCACAGGATGAGCAAGTTCAGGATGAGCCAGTGGTAGGATTGCAAAGCATAGAGGCTGCGTCACCCTCTGGAAGGAATTAGGAGTTAATGTCACCCATGTGACTCAAGGACAGATTGCATGAGACTTGATAGCTAAATTATTGCATCCATTGAATGGCGAGAAAAATTTGAGTTTTGAGGTCTTTTTTGTAGATCATACAAATTAAGGATAAGCCAACTTCTAAGTACAACAAAGCAGGCTCCAGCGGAGAAAGTCCAGTTTAAATCAACAGCTTGGTTTGGATTTTTCTTCTTTCCTTAAATACTTGCTAGTTTCGTGACCTCTGCCTCATCACTGACCCTTTCTGAGCTCTGGCTTTCCTTTTCTGCACAACCCACTGTAATACCCATGCCCATTTCCAGCGTTTTTGTTTATGAATGGGAGACAAGTTGTGTTGACCGTAGAGCACAATGCCAGAGACAACAGCCTAAAAGAAGTGCCAGTGGTTGTTTCTAGTTTTTATGTCTTTGATGTGTTCAGTGAAACCTGATGTCTGACTCCATCCACAGATTCATAATGCTTGTTGAGATACCGGTGCATCATTCTGCTGATGTGTGTAAATATAAAAAAAGATGAAAAGAATTCAGTGGGAAAAAAGAGTAAGGACAGGTTGGCAGTGCAGTTAAAATGGAAGGGAAGGAAATCGTCAGATTGGAGATCCCATTCCTAATGAAAGACGCATCGCCTCTAGAGGTAAATTTTGGTATGGAAGCCCTTTCTGAAATGGATTGGCCTACATGCCTGTGCAGTCCCCTCCGGACTGATTTTTTTACTTGGGTCAATGCCCCTGATTTCAATGACATATCACAAAGGACTGAATAGGAAAAACAGCTCAATGGGGGACAAGAAGTAAGGTTTCAGGACAACAGTAGGATTCGAGAAAATGTCCTAAGGGTTTGAGCTCAGAGGATCCTGGAGGACAGACAATGACCTGGACAGCTGGAACTTGGTTTCCACGGGGAAAGAATGTGTTTCTGGGGAGGTGAAAGGTGAAATGAGTGTTTGATGAGGTGAGAATGAATGTAGATTTACTGACAATAAATAAATAAGCCATGGCTGATGTGTAGGCATATTGATAATGGTGAGAAGAGAATAGAATCAAAATAGCCAGAACATTTGCAATGAAATACACAAGAGAGAGTCTTTCAGGTGCCGGAGCAGATCTGTTAGAGAAGGAGTTCTCACCCAGTGGCAGTTTTACCGCCCAGAGAACTCTGGCCATGCCCAGAGGCAGTTTGGTTGTGTATGAGTGGGAAAGTGATACTGGCATCTCATAGGCAGAAGACAAGATTGTTACACATCTTGAAAGGCACAAGATGCCCCCCAACACCCTAAGCAAAGAGTTAGCAGCCCAGGATGTAAGACGTGCCTGGGTGAGAAAGCTTGCTCCAGAACACCCTTTTCCAATTTGCATTCCCTTGACACGATACGTCATAATAAGACACAGCCAGCCCTCTGTTCCTGAAGGCTGCACATCTGCATGCTCTACATCCATGGGGTCAGACAACCAAAGATTAGAGATATTTTTTTAAAAAATGTGTCTGTACTGAATATGGACAGGCTTTTTGTCTTGTCATTATTTCCTAAAAAATACAATATCGCAATCATTTACGTAGCATTTACATTGTACCAAGCGTTATAAGATGATTTCGGGTATCTGGGAGGATGTGCATAGGTTTTAGGCAAATATGACATGTTATATTAAGGACTTGAGCATCCCTGGATTTTGGTATCGTGAGGGTGGCATCCTGGAATGAAACTACCGCAGATACTGAGAGATGACTGTGTCTTCTGTGGGGGCCACTTGTACGTGGAGAAGGGAGATCCTAAGCCCCAATAAACTGGGGATTTCTGCATCCAACAAACTTAAATAAGTCTCTTTACTACACAATGTTTCTGACTAATTAAAAAGGAAAGCATTTCCAAAACCAATTTTCCAAGAAATGACTTCTTACATTACAAATGTCCCACAAAACATAGAATGTTAAAAAACAAACATAAAACAATGAAACATAAAACCTAGCTGTGCATGTTTTTTCTTAATGTGGAAGAAAATCCAGGCATCTGGGTGCACACCTATGATCTCAGTATCTCAGGAGACTGCAGCAAGAAGATCTCAAGTTTGAGGCCAGAGGCAGCCTGCTCAACTGAGATTCTGTTTCAGAATAAAAAAATTTAAAAGGGACTGGGGGTGCACCTCAGTGGTAGAGTGCCCTGGGTTCAATCCTCCAGTACCATAATCAATCAATCAATCATTCAATAAGAAAGCAGGCACCAAAGATCAAATTCCAACAGAGAACACATCAGCTAGATGGTTGGACCAGTCATGAAACCAAAGAATGTTCTAGTTCCTGGTTCCTTTATAACATCTCTAGCATTGCTGCTGCTGCTGCTGTTAGGTGCCACGGAGTTGTGTCCGACTCATAGTGACCCTCATAGGGTTTTCAATGGCTGATTGTTTCGGGATTGCCTTGGGAATGGATTGCCGCATCCTTCTCCCATTTTTGCAGTGCTAGGAATCGAACTCGGGACCTCTGAGACTGCAGAAAGTCACTCTACCCACTGAGCTAAATCTCTAACATTAGGAATGGCGAAAGTCTAACATCTCATCCATATGCCAGGATGTGAATGCAGTCTTTTCCCTGGAAGGCACTCAGTCTGTTTGTTGAACTGAATTTATTGTTGATACTTAAGTGATTCTCCCCACCCCCATTTATATGTAAGTAGTTATAGCAGATGCTCACATCTGATTGCTGTGTTTATAAGAGGATTCTGTTCGCCTGCATTTTTTCCCTGAAATATTGCACTCTGTGTTTCAGTGCCTCTTCGTAGAGGATGCATTCAACAGAGATCAAGAATAATGTGTAGGCGCCGGTTGAATGGGAAGCTGTTATTTAAGCAGAGGTCTTGGGCTGACATGGGGGCTTTTGAGTGAAAGCAGAAGCCCAGAGGAAGGAAGGCAACAATTCATTATTGTTTCCACATCACACTGCAGCTTGAAGTTCCTTTGTCACTTGCATATAACACATATCCTCAGAAGAATGAACTTATGTGGAAGAGGAAGCTGGGTGCATGGTGTCCTGGGATGAAACCTACAATAATCTACTGCAAATGGTAGTTTTTTAGAAAATAGGCATGACTATTTAGCATTATAAATCTTCACATTCTAGGTGCCCAATTATTCAATCTTTAAGGCCAAATTTATATCCCATCTCTTTTTTGAGTCTACTTACAATAATCTGAAGGGATTTAATAGCCTTGAGACTGTTTGTCCTTCATTAGCTTGATGTTATACCTAACTCCTTTTTCCATTTGGAAAGAAGTCAGTTCACATCACCAGCTCTCATTAGTTAGCAGGTTTTTTAAAAACCTATCGCCTCACTGGGACAGAATGATGAGAATTTTTGAGTGCCTTAACTTCGTATCAAAAGCAACTGAAAACCTCGTGCGTTAATTCTACTGCTGTCATAGCAGATTACCATACAAAGTCACTTGAAACAATACACATTTATGATCCCTGCAGGTATGTAGGAGTTTCACTGGGGAAAATCAAGGTGCGGCAAGATGTCGTTTCTTTCTGGGGCACCGAGGGGGAGTTTGTTCCCCTGTTTCTGTCAGCTTCTCATGCCTGCCTGAATTCTTTGGATCATGGCCTCTTCCTCCATCTTCAAAGCTAGCAATGGGGCATCACTTTGACCCTGTGTTGATTGTCACACAGTATTTCCCTCTGAACACACCCAGTAAACTTTTTTCACTTAGAAGGACACGTGGGTCAGACTGAGCCCAACTGGATAATCCAAGATGGTTTCCCCATCTCCAAGGGAAACACCAGTGGGCTTAATCCTTAGTCACATCAACAAAGTGCCTGATGCCATGAAAAATAACATTCACAAATCCTAGGGATTAGGGTGTGAACATTTTTGGGGGTTCATTATTTTTCCTACCATGCCTTATTTCCCCACTTCCAATTCAACTTGAGAGAAATTCCAAATGATTTCCCCACATCCAAACAACATATTTCATTGTTGTTGTTGTTAGGTGCCGTCCAGTCAGTATCCAACTCATAGCGACCCTCATAGGGTTTTCAATGGCTGACTGTTTCAGGATTGCATTGGGAGTGGATTGCCAGGCCCTTCTCCCATTTTGGCGGTGCTGGGAATTGAACTCAGGTCCTCAGAGACTGCAGCACAGCACTCTACCAACTGAGCTAAATCCCAGCCCACACATATTTCATAGTGTTTTTAAACCATTAGCTGTGACTGCTTCAGCTTTGAAATTAACCCAGACATAAAATTCTGAGGTTAATTTTCCCTACCCATGTCATAAAACTCAGGCTTGCAAGGATGCCCAACAGGCTCCATCCCAGGACCAATCATGAGCAACAGAAGTTTCTGGAACATTGCCCGCCTCAGCTTTCAGCCATAGAACCCCGTGTGTCACCCGGTGGCCCGCATGCCTCGCTCAGAGAAGCTCAGCTGTGTCACTTCTGGCTTCCCTCAGGCACCGATTCCTACAAGCAGACAATTACTGGTGCCAGCAAGCATGTGGCCACAGCTCACTGCATGATTAGCTGTTAATATTTGGTAAAAGGAATCACTTGAACCCCATCCGTGTGCCCATCAGAGATAAACTGCTCTTTGAGCACATCAGATCAGGCTCTCTGATGTTAAGGACTCTGTGTGGTTGGAATAAGGTGTTGCTCATTTTCTGGGAGAGAGAGAGACAGGAGGGAGAATGGTGGACTCTATTTTATTTACAAAAAAAAAAAAAAAAAGTCATTGACCCTTGTGGGTTAAAAAGGAGTAGAGGAGATGGGTCTTGGAAGAGTTTTTAAAGGCTCAAATTTTTAAGTGATATCTTAAATGTATTCTACTTGGGCCTTAGGTCTCTTTCTCCTAAATTGCAGAAAAGATCTTTTTCCAATATGGGTCATGATGGAGAAATGAGGTAGGGTACCAGAAGCAAGAGTGGGATGAGGCAGCCAGGAACAGTAACCCTCTTTGAATCTAGAATGATAGTGTTATATTTCTTTATCCCTGAAGGACTTTAACACTGTAATCACTGCATCTGTCACTAAATACACATGAGGTTGTATGCTTGGTAATTATGACTCTATTGGCATGCTACTTAAAAACTAAGGCATCTTTTCACTCAATGCTTAAAAACCCCATTTTTATGCCCCGCTGGTGACGAAGGCCCCCTCAACAAAGAAAAGCATTGGTAAGTGGCTCTTTACCCAAGATCCTGGCATCTTTGGCTTTCCTTGTTATGTTGTTGTTGTTGTTGTTAGGAGCTGTCGAGTCGGTGTCCGACTCATAGCAATCCTCATAGGGTTTTCAATGGCTGACTATTTCGGGATTGCATTGGGAGTGGATTGCCAGGTCCTGCTCCCATTTTTGTGGTGCTGGGAATTGAACTCAGGACCTCAGAGACTGCAGCGCAGTGCTCTACCAACTGAGCTAAATCCCAGCTTCCTTATTATATTCAGACTAAAATCCAGTCGCCGTTCCTGATTTAGACCCTCTGGCCTCTTTCTGCACCACTGTCTTCCTTGCTCAGTGTTCTGTGGCAATGAAAACTTCTGCCCCTTTGGAAGTGAGGCCAAACCCTGCAGACTCCGGATCTCGGTACTTGCGCCTCTTCTTCCCCTGGCTCCTCGTTCCTCCACAAGTGCATTCTCATCATAGCCGCCAGAGGGCGCCTGTTACAATCGGATCACATCCCCTTAGCCCTCCAGTGGCCTCGCACCTCCCTGGCCATAACAGCTGCGTCCTTCCAGTGACCTGGAAAGCCCCTCACGATCTGAACTCAGTTACTCCTCTGACCTCTTCTGCCCACACCCTCTTAGCTGCACTCCTGCACCTGTCTGTATCCCTCAAACATGCAGGCCATTCTTCCACCACACAACCTCTCCCACTGCTGTTGACTCTGTCTAACCCTTTTTCCCTTAGATGCCTGTGATTTCCCTCCCTCACTTCCTTCATTCCCGCTGTACTTGCTGGTTCTACAACAGGCAGTGAGGTGCTCAATAAACACCTGCTGAATGAATTAATGACTACACAAAACCAACCATTACTTGTATATAGAACCCTTTACTGACAGCCCTACCTAAGGCATCTCCTGTGCTCTCCAACTCATTGTCGTGTGTATTTCCTGCAGGCCATTCTAAAATATCCCCTTTCTGGACGTGCTGTGAAGCTCTTGACACTCAGCATGTCTCTGGTCCCTCTTGTTGTCATTGTTAGGTGCCGTAGAGTGGAGTCCGACTCATAGCAACCCTATGTACAGCAGATCGAAACACTTCCCGATTCTGTGCCAGGTACATGATCTTATTTATGTTTAAGCCCATTGTTGCAGACACTGTGTAAATCCATCTGGTGGAGGGTTTTCCTCTTTTTCGTTGACCTGCCACTCTCCCAAACATGATGTCCTTCTCCAGGGATTGATCTCTCCTGACTACATGTCCTAAATATGTAAGATGCAGTCTGGTCATTCTTGCCTCCAAGGAGCACTCTGGTTGCACTTCTTCTAGGACAGATCTGTTGGTTCTTTTGGCAGTCCACGGTATATTCAATAGATGTCTCCAGCACCACAATTCAAAAGCATCAATTCTTTTCCTGCCTCCCTTGTTCAATGTCCAGCTTTCACAACCATATGATGCCACTGAAAATACCATGGCATGAGTCAGACACACCTTCAGCTTCAATGTGACATCTTTGCTTTGCTTTTCTCTAAAGAGATCTTTTGCCACAGCTTTTCCTAGAGCAATGCGTCTTTTGATTTCTGGTCCCTCTTAGCTATTAATTTTTACCTTTGAGGAACTGATCACATCCTCAGATGTGGCACTATTCACGTGTATCTTTTGTAGAATTTATCTCCCGCATGACAATGTAAACCCATCAGGCTATAGATTTTGCCTGGTCAATTCCCTGTCATATTGTTGGGTCCCAGAGCCAACACTAGGTAGGTCCTCAGTTAAGTATCTGTTGAATGAACAAATGAGCAAAAGCAACTTTTGCACCAAGCCTGTTTGCAATACTTCCTCCATTCTGTAACTCATCTCCCTGTTTACTTCCTTCAGAGCATCTTTCCTACATATTTGATGGTTTTCTGTCTCTTTTACTGAAAAGTCAACTCCTAGGAGCAAAGACCATGACTAACTGCTTCACTGTTGTGTCCTCAGCACTTAGTATAAGATTGCCACATAGTCAGGGCTCAATAACCATTTGATGAATAAGTAAGTTCTAAAGAAAACAAGCCTTCATTTACTAAAATTGGATATGCACCTCACTACGCAGGAACCTGAATATAATGAAGAGGGTGGTGTCCAGGCAGGCTGTAAAGCAGTGCTCACATGCACTGAAGTAGAACTATGTGAAATCTGTAGCCCCTATGACTCTGTGCGGTTGGCATGCACTTGATCAAATGGAAGCTTCCTGGGCAGTCTGTAATTTATCCAAGGAGATTATTGCAATGAAACCAGGGATTGATTCCTTTGCTCTTTTCCATTCTTGCTTTATATGTCTATTGCGCCTTACCTCACTTACCAGTAATTATTCTTCTAACTAGCCAACTTTTATGTAATATGCCTCTTAGGCTTCTGGATGACTAATCTTCCTTGCCAGCAGCAGCCTTAAGTTCTGAGATGTCCTGAGAGCAAAATACTAATTTTTCCATTTACTGATATTAGCCATATGACTTCGGGCAAGCTTCTTAACCTCTCTAAGTCTCCTCATATAAAACAAGATTTGTTTTAAAAAATAAACAAGCCTGCCTTGTACTTTCTCCCTTACTCATTTAACAAACATTTTTATTAAGCACCTACTATGGTCTAGGCATTATCTAGGTTCTAGAGAAAGAATGGCTTGGGGTTTAGCTCCATTGGTAGAGGGCTTGCTCTGTGTACTCTGAGGCCCTGGGTTCAATTCCCAGCACCACAAAAATGGGAGAAGGACCCTGCAGCCCACTCCCAAAAACAATCCCAAAATAATCAGCCATTGAAAACCCTACGAATAGCAGAGAAGCACTGATATAGTGTCAGGACAGTGCCAGGGAGTGTTTCGTTCTGTTGTACATAGGGTTGCTATGGGTCGGACCCAAATCAATGGCACCTAACAGCAAACAATAGCAAGGAAAGAATTATGTACAAGGCAAATAAGAGGCCTAGCTTTCAGTCTTTTGGGGGAGAAGGGGCGGGCAGTAAGGTAGGAGGGAGATGACTAACTCAGTAAAAACATTTTCAGTTAGTGATGAGCTATTGAAGTAGCAAACTCAGTGAAGATGCAATGATAGAGGGAAGAGGTAGATTCAGGGGGTGGAAGGTATCACTTCAGGTGGAATTATCAGGAAAGTCTTCATTTCTTGGTGCTGAGATTTAAATGTTGAGAAGGACCCAAACACAGAAAGATCCTAGAGGATAATGGTCCACGCAAGAATAGTTAGTAATTCCTGAGATGAAAATTGGTTCTCACTAGCATTCAATACCTGTTTATCTAAAACATATGGCCAAGCGTTTTACCCTGTATTAATGCAAGCATAGTTCCTGTGATATGGTATAAAATGAATTATGTTACTTTAAGGGAGATATTTTGATTTGAGTGTCTCTAAGAAAGCCTATAGCCTTAGCACTGTGGCACCTGATCCTGTCAGATCTCAGAAGCTAAGCAGGGTCAGGCCTGGTTAGTACTTGGATGGGAGACTACCCAGGAACACCAGGTGCTGTAGGCTTGAGAGAAGGAACTGGCAATCCACTCCCAAAAATCAGTTAGCCATTGAAAACCCCATGAATTGCAGAGAAGCACTGACAATAGTGTTTTGCCTGTTGTACCTAGGGTCACTATGAGTTAGCACCTAACACCACCACCAACAATCTCCAAGAAAAGCATGTTTTAAGAAAAGTCCCTCTCTCTCTCTCTCTCTCTCTCTCTCCCTCCCTCCCTCCCTCCCTCCCTCCTTCCCTCTCAATGGGGATAAATACAAAGGAGGTCTACATGATTTCTTTGGAAAGCGTCGGAAGTCTGTTTTTATCAATTGTGCGTATTCTTCTAACCAACACTAAGTACTCCAACTCTGAGATGTATCTTATCCTAAATGACTGCTTACTGGTTGCCAGCTTCTGCGAACTCTACAGCTAACCACCCTCTCATGTGCATTTACTCATAGTCATCCCCACAAATACCACTACCTGTTAGACTTCTACCCTCCCCGTCTATTATTTCTCCAGGAGTCTCCCCCATGGGCCCTTCTTACATGGAAATTAGACCTTTTATCCCTACTTGAATCCTTTTGCTCCCCAGTGCTCTGAATGGCCTAATGATTTCTTTACTTTTATCCCTTACTTTCTTTTCTTTTTTCTTTTTCTTTTTTTTTTTTTTCTCCTCCCTCTATGGGCTGGGATTTAGCTCAGTTGGTAGAGCGATGCTCTGCAGTCTCAGGTTCCAGTTCAATTCCCAGCACCACAAAAATGGGAGAAGGGCCTGGCAATCCACTCCCAAGCCAATCCCGAAAACAGTCAGCCATTGAAAACCCTATGAGGGTCTCTATGAGTCGGATACCGACTCGACAGCACCTAACAACAACAACAACCCTCCTTTACTGATAAATGTTGATAGGGTACAAAGTAATACAACATTTGCTTTTTCCATTGTGCAACTGTAACATCACTTTTGGTTACGCTGTCTTCAATGTACAAAGTTTACGGAAACTTTTGATTAATATGTAGAAAAACTCCTATGCATTTGCATCTCTCCCCAGGTTATGGTCACCCTGAAGTTCCTTCCGTTCCTCCAAAAGCCTTGCTGGCTTCCTCTCATGATTCCCTTTTGGTCTGAAATTTCTTTTCTTCACTTCATTGTATCCCCTTGACCTTTACCAGACTAATTTCTCCTTAGGCATGAGGCCCTAGCTCACATCAGCTCCCAAAGACTATGTAGGTTCCATCACCATGTCCAGCTACCTGCCCTCTGGTACACCTCTCCATCTCTGAAGGTTTCAGACTTATGACACCCCATTGTCATTGTTGTTGTTGTTGTTAGGTGCCGTCGAGTTGGTATCTGACTCATATCGACCCTTATAGGGTTTTCAATGGCTGACTGTTTCGGGATTGCATTGGGAGTGGATTGCCAGGTCCTTCTCCCATTTTTGCAGTGCTGGGAATTGGACTCGGGACCTCAGAGACTGCAGTGAAGCGCTCTACCAACTGAGCTAAATCCCAGTCCCCATTGTCATTGTTGTTGTCAGATGCCATGGAGTCCTGTCCAACTCATAGCGACCCTCATAGGGTTTTCAATGACAGATTTTTATGGGATTGCCTTGGGAGTGGGTTGCCAGGTCCTTCTCCCATTTTTGCAGTGCTGGGAATTGGACTCGGGACCTCAGAGACTGCAGTGAAGCGCTCTACCAACTCAGCTAAATCCCAGTCCCCATTGTCATTGTTGTTGTCAGATGCCATGGAGTCCTGTCCAACTCATAGCGACCCTCATAGGGTTTTCAATGACAGATTTTTATGGGATTGCCTTGGGAGTGGGTTGCCAGGTCCTTCTCCCATTTTTGCAGAGCTGGGATTTGAACTCAGGACCTCAGAGACTGCAGCGCAGCGCTCTACCAACTGAGCTAAATCCCAGCCCTATTGTCATTACTGTTATCCAAATAGATTGTTAGCGGGAGGGGACTGGCATCGAAACTATGAAGTTCCTCTTAAATCCCGGATGCAGGGCACATTGCAAAGCATACAGTGAGTGCTCAGGAAGGGTGTGTTGGATGTAAAAGGTGATTTTCAGTGAACTGCCCCTTAAAAAGTAGCAAATAAGGCACTTCCCTACTTGACGCCTACCTTCATGATCTACAATCAGGTAATCCAACTTGATCATACAAGGCTGCATAAGTAAAAGGAAAGAGGCTTCTTTTCTTCCTTTCCTTTCCCATCTGCTTCCGTTTTGTTGTTGTTGTTGTTGTTGTTGTTGTTGTTGTTGTTTGTTTTGTTTTGTTTTTTTATTGGAAATTTTTAATGTACACCTTAGTGTGATTCATTCTGACATGCTTTTCATTGTGACATTTCCATATATGCATTTGGATATACATTATTCATATAGGTTCCCCCTTACCCTCTTGTATGCTTCCTCCTCCCTCCCACCCTCCCCATCTAAGACTTCTCTGTCTTTTACTTGGTAATATTTTTCTATATGTCCTTGGGTTCCAGTTCTGTTTATCTGCATCCTTTTTTAAGAGGGCATTTCAGACTCTGGAAATCTCAGCTCAAACACTGCCTTCCATTCCATGTGCTTTGCTAATGGCCATGGATGTCTGAGCCGGTCCTGAACTCCCCTAGCTTTCAAAGTTATCCTCCAGGATGGATGGCTTTGCGTTTCTATTGTTGGTAATTAATTGAAAGAATAAGTCTTCATGATAGGTTAATAAATATGTTTTATTGAAGAAATCCCAGCGGTGCCAATGCAAAAGTTGTGGGTTTTAAATTTTAAATGGTTACCAACACGAAGCCTCCAACTCTACCCAAAGTACAGCTTGCGGAAGCAGTGATGAATCCATTAATTTCTTGACACTGCTTTTCACATATCTTGTTTCGCTTCCCCTAGGCATCTGCTGAGACCCACCTAAATCACAGACTGCTTCATACATCTGCAGTTTCTCAGCTGGGGTAGAGAAGTGGAGAAGCCCAAATCTCCTATAATAGAGATAAATGCTCATTCACATCCATTCCACATCATGGCTAAGGGTTAAACTTCAATTCATCTGAGATTTTGTGCACACACTTTGTGCTTAGAGTGGTGCTTAGTATTTCACAAATATTTTCTCCACAGACCTTCACAATTTAGGGGGAAACGCACTGTAGCCCCAGATGCAGATGAAGACACTGAGACCCAGAAGAACTGAAACATTTATTTAAGGTCACATAGCTGACAAGAATTAAAACATAAGTCATTCGAACTCCAAGACAAACTCTTTCCTTTATAGTGTGCTACCAAATAAGTCTCTTTTCCTTTTGCCTTTTTGGGATGGAATTTACCCTTATTTTACAGTCCTTTTTTTCTCATTGGAACCTTTCTGTGTGATCCTAAGCATGTCACTCAGTGTACCTGGACTTCACGTCTAGGCTGTGTTGATATTATGGCCCCAGGACACATGGCAGGTACCAGTTTCCAGCGTGAATTACTTGAAAATCAGACTGACCACGTGAGTGGGAGCTGGGTTCTCTGCTGTTGTGCAGGCCCTTTGCACATGCTGTTCCTATTCTCAAAATTCTTTCCTCTACCTCACTTCATGCTCTACCCCTTCTCCTTTTTTTCTTTTTTTAAACAAGATATATCTCAAGGTGGGCTGGGATTTAGCTCAGTTGGTAGAGTGCTGCTCTGCAGTCTCTGAGGTCCCGAGTTCGATTCCCAGCACCGCAAAATGGGAGAAGGACATGGCAACCCACTCCCAAGGCAATCCCGAAACAGCCATTGAAAACCCTGTGAGGGTCGCTATGAGTCGGACTCGACTTGATGGCACCTAACAACAACAACAACATATCTCAAGGTAGCCAGGGAAGACGCATTCAAGCCACCGTCCTTCCCTCCCTTTATTTTGTCAGAGATTCTCAGTCCTGCCTGCGCATAAGCATGAGCTATGCTTTCCTACTTTCAAATGAAGTGGCTGCAGATGAGTGGGCTCCAGGCTGGGTGTCATCTGCAGCCTCAGAAGCCTGGAAGTCTCCTGGCCAGTGCTACCACCCCTGACAAAACTGAGCTTCACACCAGCAACTACAGACAACATAGGTGAGAACCAGCACGGCTCCTGGAAATGCCCAGTGTCTGGCACTGGCAAGGAGATCCAATCAAAATAAATAGCCACAGCCCAGGCCAGCCTGGCCATCTGTTCCTGCCAGGCAGTTGTCGGGAGGAGACACTTGTTATATTCCAATGTGGACATGCTCTCAAGGAGCAAGTGCGGGCCATTTCAAGAAATACCTAAATATGGTGGGCGCGTTTCCAGTGACCACACAGTTCTGCATTGTTTCCTCTGTATTCCCTTTCTCTCGTGCTTTAACGGAGCACCCTGACCAGTACTGCACATTTACCAAACTGCTCCCTTGCAATAGTGTCATTGAAAACCTAGGCACCATATTGAACATGTGAGTATTGTCAATGTATTCCTAAAAGGTGTCTTCTCCCCCTTCACTCCCACACTGGTTCTTTGTCCAGATGTTAATGTTGAAGCATATTGAATGCCAACTTTCAAGCCCTTGACTCTCTATTTTCACTTATTTCTAAAATATACAAAGCTATTGTGATGAAGTTTTTATTAGGGAGCCAAAGTTTAGTTTTTGCATGTGAATAGACCACTCTTCTCCTTCCTGTATCAGTAGCTGCTTTTTAAAGCTCTTGTGTTCTATTAAAATAACAATATCAAATTATGTAAATGTGCTAATTGCTTTATTGAAATTAATACCCTTATTTAGCAAGTTAAACCTTGCAAAATGGCCATTTTTATTAAAAATTATGGAAGTGTGCTGGCTGTTTAAAGGCTAATGTAATTGGGTGAACTCAGCAACTGGGAAGTGTCAATTAATGGAAGATTGTTAAATAATATTGTTTAAACAATCAATTTTCTCTTGTAGTTTGGAAAATGGTCCTGGTAAAGGAATAATGACTATTTAAGGCCTTAGGGAAGGTTTGTGAATATTTCGTTCTGCCCTGTTTTTGAATATGTTGTATTTTCTTTTTTGGTCTGTCAAAACTAGATTTTGTTTGGTAATAGAAATTTAAATTTAGCAATTTATAGGAAATTACACTCAAGATATTTCTCTTCTGTGAAGGTCATTTTCTAGCTGGCAATTAATGGCTTCGTAGCTCCTCTGCCATGCTGCGGGTACTTGTTGAAATATTTGGAGATATTAAATTCCTTTCTTCTTGAGATAGTTTCCTTTTTTTGTACAGGAGGATTTTGAGATTAGATGATATTTATCTCTCTGCTCATGATAGTAAGAATGATTGCAGTCCACTTGGAAAGTATCAAGCATTTTTCTCGTAGGTCTTAACTTTTTAGCTTCCCTAACATTGGAAATAATGGTCAGCGAAAAACCACCTTAAAAATCCATCCTCTTCACAACAGCCGTCAACGGGAACTGCTGGTACTTCTTGCAGGACAAATGTTCTCATTGGAGCACACTACAGAAACCTATTTATGAAAATATCTTGTGGTTTCCAAATAGTTGTAGAGAAGGGAATTTTTGGTCACTTATGCAATTTACAGAATTGAGGTCAACGGAGGATACTGGGATAGCTCTGACTGAAGCTGTGAAGGCAAAGGTAGGAGTTAATCCTCTAGATCTCTAAGCTCCTTCCCTTTCGCATATTGTTTGTAACTCACTGGCTGTGAAAAGCAGGAGAGAGGGCGCCCCAAGTTTCAGAGGCTCACTGTCAACACCTATTCTTGTTATCCACCAACATTTGGACATAATCATTGCAGGTGGTCGTTCACGTGTCATTTCCAGGGCTTTTCGTCATGGCCAGAAGATGAAGCGCTCCTCTTGTATATGGTGTGAGGCAGCTTTCCACATCCCCTCTCCCTCCACACCCCCTAAACCTGGGACCAAACCATCAGAGGGTTTGATCCATTTCAATTTTCTTTGTTCAAAGTGGAGATGGTTGGAATGTGTCCCATGGACTTCTCACGACCAATACTGAAAGGACTGATTTCATTAATCCAATTGTTTGTGAACAAAAGCTGACTTTTTAATGGCTGAGACTGAAAATGAGTGGCAGAAACTCTGATATTGTAACAGGCCGAACTCATCTTATCTTTTCCCCCCAGAGGAATGTTCCAAAGTGGCTGTTACATTTCTCCTCTCTGCTACTAAATTTATGCAACATGAACTGTAGAGTAATAAGCATGCCAATACACGTAGATTGGTAGCAGTTGCAATCTAACGCTCCTGGTGAAATTGCTCAATTATAAGATACTCCACAAACTGTTGAAATACAACATGGCCACCACCTACTTTCACTCTGATTTCTGTAGGAAGACAGATTCTTTTGACAGAAATACATCCTTAATGCCGTTGATTCCTTCACCCTTGGAAGATGCAAATAATCTTTTACTTTTGATTAAAACACTGTATCAAAACCCCCTACCAGTGAACTAAAATGCAATTTTACCCCCTAGACACATTTTTTCTTCCAATTCTAAGGGGGAAAGTTCAGTTTTTAGTTGTACCCATTGTTTTGAGTGAGATGGAAGGTGTTCACCTCTGCTAGAGGGAATTTCACGTATTGCACGAAGCTGAAACTTGCTAGCAACTGCTAAGTGAGATTTCCTAGTCATTGCTCTGAGAACATCTTTTATCAAGTGCTTGATCATTTATCCAGTTTTTGTTTTTTAAATCTAACACAGATCACTCCATAGTCTTTATCTTACTCTGAACTGTATGATGGTTAAACCAGGTCAGAATAGGGTAAATCTCAAGCTTTCAAGAAGGAAGAGATCCTTTGATACTTGTTGTTGTTGTTGTTGGGCGCCTTTGAGTTGGGTGGACTCATAGTGACCCTCATAGAGTTTTCATTGGCTGATTGTTCTCAGGATTGCTTTGGGAGTGGATTGCCACATCCTTCTCCCATTTTTGTGGTGCTGAGAATCAAACCAGGTCACTAAGAGAGTGAGGAGCGGTACTCTACCAACTGAACCAAACCCCAGTCCTTTTATACTTTAGTTCTCTTTATAACAATGGTTTTTTTTTTTCCCTACTTAACCTACTTTATCACTTGAAAATATACTGTTTTGTTCCTGCCTTTCCTGAATTGAATCTTTTTGTGGACTCTGGGAGGTGGCTAACACATCCATTTCTCAGAGCCTCTTTTTGATACTTGAGACTATTTGTTCACCTCTGAAATGATCCTAAGCTACTGTGTTTGATAAGTTTTTAGTATCTTTTTTAATAGTATTTCCTCACCTGTTTCTCTCGTGCTGTTACTTTGTCACAATGTCTGGCAAATAGTAGGTGCTCGTTAAATATTTATTAAATGAATAAATGATTGTGACTTTTAACTTCTACTGTAGCATGTCTGGCAACAGTATTTCCTCTACCCTTGTCTAGTTGGCTACTTCTAATTTCTTCAGGCTTTGAGAATGAGATACTCGATATGATAATATTATGTATTATGGTGAAATCAAGACTAAATCATATAGGAATAAGGACTTTCCTCAGGAATAAAAAGCTAGCCTTTTTTGTAACACTGACTTTTACAATGTCTGTTTGGACTATCAAGAGGTTGATTTAAAACATCCTTCATGCTTTGAAACTGAGCTCTGCATCCACAACATTGTGAGAGTTGAATTCAAAATAGGTGAAGTATTCTTGTGTTTAGTTTTCCTTCAAATGGCCATTACCAACACCTAGGAGTACTGCCAGAAGCAGCTATATAGAAATCACCAGGCCATTACTGCATTTGTGCTTATTTTAATTAGATTTCTTTGAGAATTTTTTTAAGGCTGTCTGGGGAGAAATGTCTCCCTTGTGAACATAAAGTCCATTATGTAAAATTTAAGTGCATCTGAGGCTTTGGAAAGTGTAAAATTTATGCTCAGCTCCCTGTTTAGGCCATGCGATGAGATTTAAGATCAATTATGGGCAGGGAGGGAAAAGAGAATGGATGCATCACTGTTTTCAAGAAAATTTAAAAGATGATCAGAACATTTTTTTCCCTCACTACCCAGCAGTTGACAGGGTGCTGCTTTGAATTTCAGCTGAGCTTTGAAAGTTCCTGGTCAGGACTGTTTCTGCCACTTTCCTATTGTGTCCTGGCTGGGAGTGTTGGGAGGACAAGAAAATTTCTCATTAGTGACATGTAGTGACACTCCACTTTATTGTGCACGGACGGTTTTCTGACAGAGATAGATGGCATGGTTCGAGTTTCCAAGAAAATGTTATTCCATCATTGAATGGGGAAGCTCTGAACCAATCTTTCCGATTTACAAACTGGCCGCAGATGTGCCAAATATGACAAACTGATACCGAAACGTGAAGCCTTGACATTGAAGACGCTTCCTTGTTCATTTGGGGATGTGTAAGTTTACAGGTAACCGAACACATTAACAATGCCATGGTTTCGCTTCTCATTAAGTGGGGCGATAGAGAAAACTCTCCATTAGCTTGAAATCTCTGACACTGGATTTTTATTTTCCCATCAGGAAAAATTTTTCCAAGCAGCAAGGGCAAAATAGTTTCCCCCGTTTTCTCTAACCCCAGTTGGATTCCTCAAATGAGCTGGCTGTTTTCAAGGACAAAGGCGACCATCCCCAGGTAGCGCTGCACGTTTGCTGTTTCCGTTGTCCTCAATGTCCTGCAACATTTGGCTCTCATGGCTCCCTTACCAGGGGTGTCCTGGGTCTGCTTAGGGGTCCGGGAGAGGAATCAAGATGTAGGCTGAGCCGAAGGGTGATTCCGTCTTCAAGCCTTTTGGTATCGTGGCTCTGAGCTGGGCCAACTGAAAACCTCTGTGGACTCAGAGCTGAGACAGGGCAGCTCAGAGTGTAGCCAGTGTGGCGTCAAGATGTGGGCATAAAACTTCTGCAGGGATTTTAGCTGCCAAGAGCCAAGACAGTCTTGAAGTGGACCCTCCAAAAGGGCAGAATTTAGAGATCCAGAGAAAAGCAAGGCCCTGAACCATTGAAGTGTCCCATGCCAGAAGTACTTATCCTGTTTCTAGGTTGTCCAGAAGGGTAGCCTCATAAATTCTCCATTATTATGCAAGCACACTGAGTTGAGTATTCCATTGCTTGTGATAAAAAGATGCTAACTGGTAAAGTCACTCAATCAGCCATTAAAAAAAAAAAAAAAACAGTCCTTCTGTAAAACTGCAAGCCATGCATATGTACTATGAGAGCAAGGCATTAGATGTGTTTAGTTCTGATAGAATCTGTTGTCAATGCTGTGCTGGTAAATGGTTAACAACAAGCTCTGAGAGCATGAATGGGGGCTGGTGTGTCACGCTGGGTGATTTCACTTCCATGGTGTAAATATTCTCACTGTGGCCAATTTCAAGGTACCAATGAAACACCAAATGTGGAAATAGGAAGAGCTACTAAGAATTGGACCTCACAAGCTCATAATAGTCCATTTCAGCGCACCACCATGTGTATTCCAAAGCTGCTAGTTTACATACAAGAAAACCATGGCTCAAAGGAGTTAAGAGGCCTTCCCAACATCATACAAACTGAGGGAAAGTTTGAAGCAGAATGCCTATCTCCTGACTTCTGAAATCTAGTTTTTAGTAGGCTGGTGATCTGATTTCCATATGTTTGTATAGGTACCTTCTAATGCAAGCATATTTATTTATTTTAAATAGAAGAGGCTCTTGTTCTCTGCTTAAGACCAGAACACTATCCAAATTTTTAAAAAGTTAATATTTCAGACCATGTGGCCCAGATGATTACCAAGAGTCCCAGTGTATCTCAATGGAGGTAACCCATACGTATTGACTGTATATATACCAAATACTTTATATACATTAGGTCCACAGACACTGCAGGAAAGGTGCTTTCTCTCAATTTCATACTTGAGAGAACTAAAGATCTCAGAGATGAAAACTTGCCCAAAGTCACATCCTATACATAAGAAGGGCTGGAGTGAGGTTGTGACCCCAGGTGTGTTTGAATTCAAACAATACCTTTGGTCACACTTGGTATATTGTTCTAGAGCAGTCTTACCTCTACTATGTGCTGTGGGTTTGGGGGATTTTCTTTAATTTAGGAAGCACTTGCGGGGCACAGATTATCATGCCAAATAAAAATGCATATGGAAGCAAGTATTTGGTGAACAGGCAAAAAATAGTATCCATGGCCCTTTAGGATTCTGTTCATTCTTCTTCTTTTGTTTCCCACAATCTAATCCCTCATCTGATCTTTGAGATTCAGCAGAACTAACAGGAGACACACACAAGAAGACCCATATCTTATTTCAAAGTCTGTTTTAAAAAAATAGTACGAGAAACATTCATTCATTTCCAGAAGTAATTATGAGTAATCAGTAGCAAAAATTTTTAAAGCAAGCAAAAGGGTTGCACATGTTAAATAAGAATCAATAAGTAGAACAAATAACAACCGAGTTGATTAAAGGCTGCTGTGTTTCCTCCTTCTTAGGACAAGCACATACTGCGCATTTGTGACTCTCATAGTTTGTCAGCGGGTTCCATCTGCATTATTTGGAATGACTCTGCAGCTTTCAACCCTGCGGTCTGAATTATTTAAGTGGGATGATTAGCACAATCCATACTGCACCCTTAAGAATACAGGGGCAATTAGACACTGAGCTTGACCTACTGCCCTCTTTTGTAGGGCAGAAAAGATCTTGCACAGTGGAGGTGATTGCAAAAATCAATTCTGCTCACTCGCTTCCTCTCTCTCTCTCTCTCTCTCTCTCTCTCTCTCTCTCTCTCTCTCTCTCTCCCCCTCTCCCTCTCCCTCTCCCTCTCCCTCTCCCTCTCCCTCTCCCTCTCCCCATCCTCCCTTCCTCACTCTTTCTCCACATTGTGCACACCCAGTTTTTACCCTTCAGTACCAGTGAGAAATGACCTGCCCAAGGTCATTTTAGTATTTCCAAAAGCCAAATGGAAATAGTGCCTGCCCTGCTTGGTGATGGTGGTGGTGGTGTTACATGCTGTCAAGTCGTGTCCGACTCATAGCGACCCTCACAGGGTTTTCAATGGCTGATTGTTTCAGGATTGCCTTGGGAGTGGATTGCCACATCCTTCTCCTGTCTACTTGGTATAGACTCACTAAAATGTCAACTTTCTTCTAGATAGAAAATCAAAATTTTACCTCTGCATTAATTAATATTGGGAATTAACTGTTTGATACTAAAAAATGCAGGTTTATAGACAAAACCTTTCATTGTCAAAAGTACTTACCAGTTTCTTTAAAAGAAGTATTGAGCGAGAAACTTCCAAGAGGCGTATTGACCAAGGAAGTTCCGAGAGAAGTTCTCACCAATTCAACAGCGACTCACTCACTATTCTTAGGGATTTTATAGTGACTGAAAGTGAAACATAGTCCAAGTCACCCGCTTTGGTAAATCAGCCTGCAAATCCTATAAAGACTTAAGGGGTAAGGCATTTAAGATGTCGATAAAAGAGGCAATCTGAGCTGAGAATATGATGTAAAGCCATTACAAAACCTTAACTACACTGCTCTAATAACTGTGCAGGGTTAGCATCCAGGACCCAGGACCTCTGTAGAAGCAGGACTCAAGAGAGAGACTCTGGAGGTGCTAGAGAGAGGCAGGGGCTGGGATTTAGCTCAGTTGGTAGAGCACCACTCTGCAGTCTCTGAGGTCCTGGGTTAGATTCCCAACATCCCCAAAATGGGAGAAGGACGTGGCAATCCACTCCCAAGGCAGTCCTGAAATAATCAGCCATTGAAAACCCTATGAGGGTCTGACTGTGAGTCAGACAGGACTGGATGGCACTTAACAACAACAACAGAGAGAGACAGCAAGAAAGGAGGGAGGTCCTGAAATGCATCCTGCCAGGTGAGGGCAAAAGGGAGAAGGACCCAGCAACCCACTCCCAAAAATCAATCCACCATTGAAAACCCTATGAACAGCAGAGAAGCACTGACAATAGTGTTTCGCCTGTTGTACACAGGGTCACTATGAGTCTGATACCGACTCGATGGCACTTAACAACAACAACAACAACAGGTGAGGGCACCCCAGTGGGGCAGGAGGAGTCTTCTGTGTGAAGACTTAAGGCAGAGAGAGCTGCCAGCAGGAAGTAGATACACTGGGCTTCTCTGATGGGGAATCCTAGTAAAGTAGGCTGCTTCAACCCCTCCTCCACCAGCCTGCAGATGAGACATGTCTGCCTCCTGCAGGGCAGGGAAAGTGAAGCTGAGTTTATGAGATTTGCCCAGGGCCATAGAAGCACCTGGGATTGGGATTCAGATCTTCCTGCCTTCCGGAAAGACAACTCCTGTCTCTCTCGATCATGTCCTATTTTTAAGTTCATTAGTTAACCTCTGGGTACTTAGCCAGTTCCAAGAGCCAGTCTGTCAAAGCGTCTTACATGGACGAGCCTAAAGTGATCAGCGCCTCTTTGCCCGCATCGTCCTCTGAGCCCCCACAAAGGTTCCTACAGAGGCGGGCTGCTCATCAACAAGTTTCCCTGGGAGGTGGGAAGTGTCTTCGCTCTGATCAGAACATGCCTGTCACAGAGTGCCGCCGGCGACTGAGCACTGCCTGCTCGCCAGAGCTGCTGCCCTGGCCCGGGAGTCCAAAAGCTGTCTTCTGGCAGAGGCTTAACTGTTTGGCTGCTGCCTCAGAAGGTCCGTGCTGGTGCTTCCCAGGAAGAGACAACCCGGCTGGGAAGCTGCCAGTTGCGGGGAATCTTCTCCTTCATTTCAACTCAACAAGGGCTTAATAAGCCCCTGCTGAGGGTCTGGTCCTGTGGGGTGTGCGGCCCTCTGGGGGTCCAGACACAAAAGCAGGAGGCAGCCGGATGATACATCAAGGCACTCCGTAATTAAGAGCTCCACAGCCAGGGCTACAGCAATGCGGGGCTTGTTCCAGGCCCTTCATGTAGCTCTCTCCCCGCAAAGGCATCACAAGCACAGTTAGTGAAGACTCAGAGACACCAGGATTCCTTGAATCCCTGTAGGTCTCGAGCAATAATACAAGACCTCCCCTGAAGGGAGACCTCATGGAAGGAAGGGGGCTGCCTCTAATATGCAAGATTGTTTTCCAGACAGCTCCATGGGGCTCTGAACTGGTCTACATCCTTCTGAGGTCAAAGGGAGGCTGCATTTGGCCCCAGTGGCCACTGTTGTTAATCAACCCTTCTGTTGGAGGTGCCTGGCTCCAATTTGCCTCTTTTTCCTTGCTCTGCTCCTTGTACTATTTTGATTTTGTTTCTTAGCATTTGCTGAGCACCCACAGGGTCCCTGGCATGGCAGCAAGTACCCGGGTGGCTGTGGGTTTATAACTCAGAAGTCAGGTTGCTGTGCGGGACTGCTTGGTACCTGGCAATGCCATTGCTTGGTGGAAGTTTCTGGCTGCGTGAAATTCTGATTGTTTATATAGGAAGAAAGTGGCAGGAGAGGCTGTAAGGACACAGCAATGTTTCAGCCTTGAGCTCACGTTCTGTTAGACACACTTGCACATGCTCCTGATGCCTCTCGCCTCTCGGAGGAATGACTTCTCCAGCCAGGGGCTTTGCTTTCAGAAGCCTTCCTGCAAGTCTAATTAAGCAATTAGTAGTAAAAGAATTTGTTTTCTGTCTGTTCCCCTTGCAAGACTGTAATTCCTATGAGTTTTCATAGGCGTCTTCATCTTTGTAGCCCCAATGACTTGACCAGACTTGGCATGAAGTAAACACTCAGTATTTGTCGAGGGGATGATACTATGTTCCTGGGGATGTCGCAACAAAGTTGCACAAGCTGGGGGGCAGGAACAGCTACAACTTATCTCCTTACGGTTCTGGAGGCTGGAAGTTCCTCAAGGTGTCAGCGGGGTTGGTTTCTCCTGAGGCCTCTCTCCGTGGCTTGAGGCTGGCTGCCTTCTCATTGGGACCTCATGTGGCCTTTCCTCCGTGTGCATGTTTCCCTGTGGCTCTCTGTGTCAAAATTTCCTCTTTTTACAAAGACGTCAGCCAGATTGGTTTGGAGCCCACTCTAAAGGCTCCATTTTGATGTGATCATCTTATTAAAGGCTCCAAATACAGTCCTATCCCAAGGTGCTGAGGTGAGAGCTTCAACATATGAACTTATGGGTGGGAGAGGCACAGTTCAGACCATCCTAGGGATGGATTCTAGACACTGAATGAAGTTTATCACAGACAGTTGGTTTGTAGTACAGTGGTGAAGTTTGAGGATGACATACATGAGTATCACATTAGAATGAGATAAGATTATCCTTTGGGTCTCTCATTCTCTCTCGTACCCTCCCTTGAGTAGGAAAAGACAAAGTGGCTTTATAGCTACCTGCGAGGAATGGGGGTGTACCTGTGGCTAGTCACTCATTAACTCTGTAGTTTGGAGCTGGTCTGTTCTACTTTGAGGCTTTGGTTCTTTAATGTACAAAATGAAGAAGTTGACATCGTTAAGTCACACTGCGATTCTGTAAAAAGCAGACCAGAAAGGAAATATTCCTTGTGGCTTTTCTGTTTGACTAAGTGTGATACCCTTTAGTCATTCTTTTTCCTCCAAGGCTCATGGAGAGAAAGCAGGGACCCAAAATTTATCCTGTCTTTTCCTTAGTGGGACTCCAGGTACCTGTAACCTAGAGCCCTGGAGAAGCAAAAATCTCTGCCCTAGGAAGTAATAATCAGGTCTATATCTAGGAGAAAATCCAGCCAATGGTCCTGATTCCTGCCTTGCTGACTGGGAACAACTGTCTGCTGCCTTCATCCGTCTTCTTTTGTCTTCGTGATGACAGACTACAGAGGGCTGCTGCAGTTTGGGTAGAGTTTGAGTTTGTACCCAAGGGTTCAAATTTTGGCGGCTTGGTCCTCAATGTGGTGATGTGGGGGGTAGTGGAACCTTCAAGAAGTGAGGCCCAGTGAGAGGTCCAAAGGTGATGGCGCCATGCTCTCAGAAGCGTATGCTTACCTCCTGGAGTGCTTCATATGGGAGTGAATTGTTACAAAAGCGCAACTCTGAGCCTCTCTATCCGGCTTCCTGTTTGGTAGTGTGACCATTCACTCTCGTGCACACTCCTGTCTTGATGCCATCATGCCCTCACTAGAGGCCAAATCCCCGAGACCGCCCAGTGCTGGATTTTCACCCTCTGAACTATGAGCTAAATAAACCTCTTTTCTTAAAAAGAAAAGAAAAGAAAGAAAAGAAAAGGAAAGTTACCCTGCCTCAAGTATTTCATTATAGTAACGAAAAGCAGACTTACATAGAAATTCAGTGGTCAAGGCAGCAGGGAAGATGAGGTTGCCACAAAACTAGCAGTCAAACCTTAGTTCTCCCACCAACCTGCCCTAAAGCTCAGGCTATATAGCTAGTGGAACCCCACAGAGGACCGCTCTCCACCCTATGCTGCTAATGTTTCCATTCTATCCTGTTTCAAGTGCTTAGCTGAGACATTATCTTGAGCAGTGAGAGGATACAAGAGAAATGTGGAATTTCCTCCCCATTGCCAATACCGTCCTCCAGCAATGTATAATACCTAATTATTTTCATCCCTCTCCTCCCCTTGTTATCTCCTGGAAATAGTTGTTTCTCTGTGTGTAAACTTGCTACAGATGCTACTCAAATAAAATCCTTGGGATAATTAGCAGATGCGGGGGTTCCTAAAATGTTTCATTCGTGAGCAGTGCTGGTCTAGAAGGCTGCCAGCTTGCTTGCTGCACTCCGAATGCAGGGCTGTTGCTGTCTTTGTTTGGATTTGCATCTGTTCTTCCCATTTTCATTTACCGCCCCTGTGCCCAGGAAATCACCTCTCCAGATTGACAATGACTTTGCTTTTCCAGTTGCTGCCTTCTCTTCAGTTACCCAGCCACATCGGGTTACGGAAACACAGATGCAGAAACTTGCCCAAATAATTGTGATCTCAGAAATTCCAGGCCCTTTACATTCCACACAAGACAGCAGCTTCAGAAGTCCGCGGCATGGAACTTGGGAAAGCTTGCACATCCGTATCTAACCCAAATGCCTCTCCTGTCTGCTCTCGGATTGTGCAGGCAATTGACATTTTGTTGACTCTACTTCCCTTCAATCTCCCTTTCTATATAACTTCAATTCTGCTGCTGCTAGCCTTTCCCTTGGCTATTCCCCGTGGCTTTATACCTTGGCTCAACCAATCTTTGAGAAACAGTGCTGTACCATTCTCTCAGTTCTTTTCTATCCCATGTCCTACTTGATCCCCGTCTTACCTGTGCAAACACACCTGGGGCATTGCCAAGACAAAAGCACCTCTTCAGATTCAGTAACCGGGTGTAGGAACACAAGAAAGGGACCTAATACAGTTCAGCCAGAGTTGGCTCTCTGCGCTCTGTTCTGCGCGATTAAGCATCAGGACAATATTGGTTTCCTCTGACTGAGGAAATGCAGCCCTAACCTGTTTCTGCCATTTCCCTCATGGTGCCCTCAATGCCCCTCTTTGATCTCACCGACCCCCAAAGATTCTTTCCCCTATTGTGCACACGGATATTCTTTCAGCCCTGAAAACGTGCCAAGTTCTTTCGCATTCAAGGATCTGGATTGCTCACTGCACTCCACAAGTTGGCACTTGATGTTTCCTCTCCCTTGCACACTCTTTCCCAGTTGCTGACTCGTGTCCCTCTCGTCAGTCTGAGACGCTCCGGGGAAGCTCACGTGACCTCCTTGAAGAAGAGTCCCGTGAAGTCCGAACGATGTCACCCCCCCACCACCACCATCACTCTTCTCCATGGCGATAGCCCTCCTTCTCCGGAACCTTTTTAAAGTCTTACTGTCTTACTTTTGCTAACCCCTGAAGGTTGGACTTTGTGTTGTGGCTGCAGTTTTCTCTAGCATCGTTAACTGAGCCTGGCGCCAATTCCATACTCAACAGTATCTACTTGTTTTCTTGCTAGATTTAGGAGAACAGGGCTAAGGAAGGGTGAAGTAGAAAGGTGCCTACGGTGACGGGTGGTTGAAAGGAATCAACAGGGAAATTGCCTAACAAGGCAATGCAGGTTGTGGCACTTAAACTTGTAGTCCTTTTAGGTTATTCAGTCCTGGGTCATCTCTGAGAAGTGACAAAGTTGCAGACAACGTGCTTCACTCAAACAACTCTCAAATATACAAGTCCAGAGATTATGCCAACCAATCACAGTGTCTCCTCTCATTTCTAGATGATTCTATGAGCTAAGATTAAACATATTGAAAATGTCATTAGTTCTGGCTCAGCAAATCATTCTAGCTTCCCATTATTTTGTCAATGGGTGACTCATCTTGTCTCTCAAGAAGGAAAAAAATCAAATGTCACTACTTTTCACTGTCTTCAGGCTCCCATTCTTGTTTATTTGTATTTATTTATTATTTATTTATTTGCAGTACTGGGGGGGGGCTGAACCCAGGGTCTTATGTATACTTAGCAAATGTTCTACCAATGAGCTGCAGCCCCAGCCCTTTTTTTTTTTTTTATCTTGAGACAGGGTCTCACTAAATTACACAAGCCGCCCCTGGCCTTGAACTTGAGGTCCTCTTGCTCACCTCCCGAACTGCTGGAATTATACAGGCGTACGCCTCTACACCTAGCTAGTCTCTGGTTGTGGGTATGTCAAAAAGCTATTATGCCACTTTCTGTGAAATTAAGCACTCATGTGTCTATTCATTCAGTACCTGTTGTTATTTCTATATACTGTGTTACGCCTGTGAACAGAGCCCTGGCTCTTGTGCAGTGCAGAGCCACCCTTTTCTGAATGCAGGAAAGAATCACAAGTGAGCACCACTATCTGGGGCCAGCTCCACCCAGAGTCCAAGCCCTCATCCCATAAAGTCCCCTTTTCTTCAACGGCAATATCCTATGTCTGGCAGATTATTGGGCTGGAGTTTAGCTCAGTTGGTAGAGTGCTGTTCCAGACTCTCTGAGGACCTGGGTTCAATCCCCTGCACCACAAAACTGGGAGAAGGACATGGCAATCCACTCCCCAAGCAGTCCTGAAAACAATCAGCCATTGAAAACCCAGTAAGGCTCCCTCTGAGTCTCACCTGACTTGATGGCACCTAACAAGCAGATTATTGCCAAACTAAATATCTTAAGCAGCAATTAATTACTCTACAGTAGTTCCAATTATCTTTGGTGGATGCATTCTAAGGCCTCCAGTGTGTGCCTAAAAATAGGAATAGTGCAAAACCAAATATACACTATGGTTCTTCTATAAATACGCAACCATGACAAAGTTTTATTTATAAATTAGGTATGGTAAGAGATTAACACAACTGAGGTTTAGTTCAGTTGGTAGCATGCTGCTCTGTGCTGAGGCCCTGGGTTTGAGCCCCAGCACTGCAAAAATGGGAGAAGGATGTAGCAGCCCACCCCCAGAACAATCCCGAAACAATCAGCCATCAAAAACCCTATGAGTAGCAGAGAAGCACTGGCATAGTGCAGGGCATGGCTCAGTGTTGGAAAGTATTTCATCTGTTGTACATAGGGTCATTATGAGTCAGACCCGACTCCTTGGCACCTGACAACAACAGCAACAACAAATAAATGATAATTGATAATAGAATAATTACAATATACTATAATAAAATTATGTGAATGTGGTCTCTCTCCTATCTCTAAATGACTTATTGTAGTGTATTTACCCCTCTTATGATCATGTGAGAGGATGCAATGCCTACATGATAAAGTAAGATGAGGTGAGCAACCTAGGCAATATGTCACAGCATTAGGCGGCTCTGTAAGGGTTATTTGAATATAAGCATCATGACATGGTACTGCCGGGATCAATCTGGTAATCAAGATGACTGTTAAGTGATTAATGAGGGCGAGGCATATACAGTGTGGATACACTGAATAAAAGATGGTACAGGTGCCAGGCAAGATAGAGCAGGATGCTTGGAGATTTCACAAGATAATTCAGAAGGTATGCAACTTAAAACTTATGAATTGCTTATTTGTAAAATTTTCCATTTAATATGTTCAGGCTATATTTGACTATGGGTGTCTAAACCCTCAGAAAGTAGAACTGTAGGTAAAGAGAGACTGTTGTCCTTCCTCCTCAGAAACCTAAACTAACCCCATTTTGAGCTATGCAGGGCTTTGTTGTTGCTCTTATGCTGGGCTCTGTTGTTGTTGTTGTTGTTGTTAGGTGTCCTTGAGTCAAGTCCAACTCATAGCGACCCTATGTATAGCAGAACGAAACACTCCTCAATTCTGTGCCAAGCACACAATCTTATTTATGTTTAAGCACATTGTTGCGGATACTGTGTCAATCCATCTAGTGGAGGGTTTTCCTTTTTTTCACTGACCTGCCACTCTCCCAAACATGATGTCCTTCGCCAGGGATTGGTCCCTCCTGACTACATGTCCAAAATACATAAGACACAGTCTAGACATCCTTGTTTCCAAGGAGCACTCTGATTGCACTTCTTCTAGGACAGATCTATGTTGGTTCATTTGGCATTGCACGGTATGTTCAATAATTGTCTCCAGCACCATAATTGAAAAGCATCAATTCTTCTCCTGTCTCCCATGTGCAATGTCCAGCTTTCACAACCATGTGATATGACTGAAAATACCATGGCGTGAGTCAGGCTTACCTTCATCTTCAATGTGACATCTTTATTTTTCAAAACTTTGCGTGTGTGTGTGGGGGGGGGGTGTACTGGGGGTTGAACCCAGGGCCTTGCGCTTGCATGCTCTGCAAGTGATGGACCACTGAGCTGCACCCTCAGCCCATTTTTTTGCTTTTTGAGACAGGGTCTCACTAAATTACACAGAATGCCTCTGGTCTTGAACTTGCAATCCTCCTGCCTCTGCCTCCCAAGCCACTGCGATTACAGGCATGCGCCACTGCGCCCGGCTACTTTTCAAAACTTTAAAGAGATATTTCACCAAGTTTTTCCCAAAGGAATGCATCTTTTGATTTCTTGACTGCTGCTTCCACGGGTGTTAATTGTAGAACCAAGTAGAGCAAAATCTTGGACAACCTCAGTCTTTTCTCCATTTATTGTGAAGTTGCATACTGACCCAGTTGTAAGGATTTTTGTTTTGTTGATGTTGAGTCTCAATCCATCCTGAAGGCTATGTTCTCTGGTCCTCATCAGTAAATGTTTCAAATCTTCTCACTTGCGGCAAGCAGAGTTGTGACATCTGCATAATGCAGGTTGTTAATGAGTCTTCCTTCAATTCTGATGCCACATTCTTCATAAAGTCCAGCTTGGATTATTTTCTCAGCATAGAAATTGAAGAGTTAGGGTGAAATGATACAGCCCTGATGCACACCTTTCTCAACAGTAAACCAAACAGTGTTTCTTTGTTCTGTTCAACTGACTGCCTCCTGGTCCATGTACAGATTCCTCATGAGTACACTTAGGTGCTCTGGTATTCCCATTCTTTGCAGTGTTATCCATAATTTGTTATGACCCACACAGTCAAATGCCTTTGCATAGTCAATAAAACATAGATAGACATCTTTCTGATATTCTCTGCTTTCCACTAATATCGATCTCACATCAGGAATGATGTCCCTGGTTCCCCACCCTCGTCTGAATGCAGCTTGATTTTCTGGCACATCCTTGTTTATATATTGCTGCAGTCACTTTTGAATGATCTTTAGTAAAATTTTGCTTGTATGTGATATTAATGATAATGTTCAATAGTTTCTGCATTTAGTTGGATCCTCTTTCTTGGGAATAGGCACAAATATGGATCTCTTCCAGTCAGTTGGCCAGGAAGCTGTTTTCCAAATCTCTTGGCATAAACAAGTTAACCCATCCAATGCTGTATCTGTTTGCTGAAACATCTCTACTGGTATTCCATCAATTCCTGGAGCCTTGTGTTTTCCCAATTCCTTTAAGATAGCTTCTACTTCATCTTTCAATACCATTGGTTCCTGATCACATGCAGTCTCTTAAAATGGTTGGCCATCCACCAATTCTTTTTTGTGTAATGACTCTGTGTATTCCTTCCATCTTCGTTTTATGTTTCCTGCATGATTTAATATTTTCCCCATAGAATCTTTCACTATTGCCACAAGTGGCTTGAATTTTTTCTTCAATCCTTAAGCTTGAGAAAAACAGAGCATGCTATTCCCTTTTGGTTTTCTGCCTCCAGCTCCTTGCACATGTCATTATAATATTTGATTTGTCCTCTCGAGCTGCCTTTTGAAATCTTCTGTTTAGTTCCTTAACTTTATCATGTCTTCCTTTTACTTTAGCTGCTCGACATCAGGGGCAAATTTCAGGGTCTCTTTTGACGTGTAATTTGGTCTTTTCTTTTTTTCCTGTCTTTTTAATAACCTTTTGCTTTCCTCATGAATGATATCTTTAATGTCATGCCACAACTCATCTGGTCTTCTATCATTAGTGTCTGATGCATTAAACCTGTTCTTGAGGTGGTCTGACTCAGATGGGATATACTCAAGGTCATACCTTGGCTCTGGTATACTTGTTCTAATTTTCTTCAGATTCAGTTTGAACTTGCATATGAGCACTTGATGGTCTGATCCACAATCAGCACCTGATCTAATTCTGACATCTGATATTAAGCTTTTCCATCATCTCCTTCCACAAAAGTAGTTAATTTGGTTCCCGTATGTTCCATCTGGTGAAGTCCATGTGTATAGTCATTGCTTATGTTGGCGAAAAAATGTATTTGCTATGAAAAGGTCATTGGTCTGACAAAATTCTATCATGTGATCTCCAGCATCGTTTCTGTCACCAAGGCCATATTTTCTGACTACTGAGCCACCTTCTTTGTTTCCAACTTTTGCATTCCAGTCACCAATAATTATCAGTACATTCTGATTGCATGTTTGATCTATTTCAGATTACAGAAGCTGGTAGAAGTCTTCCCTATCTTCATTTGTGGCCTTAGTGGTGAGTGTGTAAATTTGAATAATAGTCATATTAACTGGCCTTCCTTGTAGGTATATGGATATTATTCGATCACTGTCAGCATTGCATTTCAGGAAAGATCTTGAGATGTCTTTTCTGATGATGAATGCAGCCCAATTTCTCTTTAGTTTGTCATGCCCAGCATAGTAGACCATAAGATTATCTGACTCAGAGTGGCCCATGCCAGTCTATTTTAGCTCACTGATGCCTAGAATGTCAATATTTATGCACTCCATTTCTCTTTTAACAATTTCTAATTTTCCTAATGCTGGGCTTTAGAAAATCTTTATAATCACACCTTCCCTCTAATTAATTTCCCTGTTTCTCCAATAATTCCCTCTTTTCGAGCCAAGCCATCTGCCTTACTATCCCCTTAACCTTCATTTTCATTCCTATAGTATCTGTCATAGAATTTAGATTTGGATGAAACCTTACACATTATTTAGCCCATAGTAGCAAAAAAGGAAACTAAAGTTCACAGGTTTGAAGTCAGATGTTGTTGTTGCTGTTAGGTGCTGTTGAGTCGGTACCCAACTCATAGTGACCCTGCATACAACAGGCAAAACACTATTGTCAGTGCTTCTCTGCTATTCATAGGGTTTTCAATGGTGGATTGATTTTTGGGACTGGGTTGCTGGGTCCTTCTCCCAAGACTATAGCACCTGGTCTTCCTAGGCAGTCTCCTATCCAAGTACTAACCAGGTCCGACCCTGCTTAGCTTCTGAGATCTGATGGGATTGGATGCCATAGGACTACAGCTGCAGGCTAAAGTCAGATAGCTAGTCCTAAAATTATTTTTTCCCAACTTTCAAGGTTCTTTACCTACCACATAGTCACTTTTGCTTGCTATGTTTATGTGCATGTGGCCAGTTTAGTAGCTACTAACAGAGTCCAATTAAAGTGCTCAAGTCCAGTAGAAATAAGGGACAGATTTTGTTGAGTGAAGTGGAGTAAGAAACCAGGTGAGAAGAAGTGAAGGGGGCTGTGGGCTAATGGGAATCAAGGTTACGGATGTGAGTATCTGTTCTGTTCATTTGCATTTGCTATCTGGTTTGTGAGAGTGTGAGACTCCATACACGCCACCGTATCTTGAACCATCCAAACCTTTGAATTCATCTCAACACTGAAAGGAGAAAACAGCCCACCCACCTATGGCTATTTCTTTACTTTTAGCATAAGGCCAAGGAGTCCACTTACTGAGGGATAGCAAAGGCTAGAGTTTAAAAGTCCAATAATTGTCCACTAATGGTGCCTCTGTGGTAGTTCCAATATGCCAGTTAATGCATAATGTTTCCCCGCATGAAACCTGATCAAAAAGCTCTAAAAGCCATTGGGCCCTGACTGTGGAGGAAAACAGGGGACCCAGGGACTCCCAGGGAGGGGCCACGTAAATGCACCAAACGAGCAGGCAGGACCTCGTTGTTAGAATGCACATAGAGACCACAGAGGCCGCGTCCTCAGAATGCACTGTGTTGCAAAGGGACCCATGGTTCTTAAATGATGTTTAAGATAACTAAGTGAACTGACAAAAGGGCGAGCAAAGAAATAAATATGTAAAATAAAGCGGCCTTTTCTTTTTCTCCTCTGTGTTTGAAAACCTCCCCATTAAAAGAACACAATATGCAATGGCAAACACGGATCGGCCTCATTAGGAAGAAAGAAAACTGTTTGAAATCAACCTCAAAGAGGAAGAAAAAAAGCTGTCATTTTCTTTAAGGACACTATTATGTTCCTATTGACAAGACAAAAGACTAATAAAGTTAAATTAGAGCAACTATAAGCTTGATAGTTTGGTTCCAGGGAAGTAGACTTTTGCTATTTAAAAGCAGAAAAAAAGGAAATGTAGATCTTTGCGTCTGCCTCTAGTAAAACAAGGACAACTGACCTTGCCCTCATTGAGAACGTTCTTGAGTCGGTTCCAGGGGCAAAATGCTTACCTCATTGATACAATCCAGAAACCTTAAAACTAGAAATTCACTTGAACCATCCCTATGCTGGCTCCTCTTGTTTTGTTATTGGAAGGACTACTGTCTACAGTGCCTACAGCCGTAGCCCTGTGGCATCCGATCCCCTCAGATCTCGGAAGCTAAGCAGGGTCGGGCCTGGTTAGTCCTTGGATGGGAGATCGCCTGGGAATACTAGGTGCTGTAGGCTTGGGAGAAGGACCTGGCAACCCCCTCCCAAAAATCAACCTGCCATTGAGAACCATATGAACAGCAGAGAAGCACTGACAATAGTGTTTCCCCTGTAGTACAGAGGGTCGCTATGAGTCGGATACCAACTCGACGGCACCTAACAACAACAACTGTCTACAGTGCCTGCAGCTGTAGCCCTGTGGCATCCGATCCCCTCAGATCTCAGAAGTTAAGCAGGGTCCGGCCTGGTTAGTACTTGGATGGAGACCGCCTGGGAACACCAGGTGCTATAGGCTTGGGAGACAGACCCGGCAACCCACTCCCAAAAATCAATCAGTCATTGAACACCTATGAATAGCAGAGAAGCACTGACAATAGTGTTTCCCCTGTTGTATGTGGGGTTGCTATGAGTCGGATACCGACTGCATGGCACCTAACAGCAACAACTGTCTATAACAGCTAAGTGACTTCCCCATGCTCAGTCAGCTTTTGAATTTCAAGGTTAAATTCTAGAAATCAACAAGAACTTGAACCTTATTTTCTCCAGAGATAGAATCTGTTTGTTCAGGCTTATTAGGAAATCAGCATGCTAAAAACAAAGGCATGATGATTATTCTGAAATCTGTCGCGATGTGTATTGGAAGATTCTAACGATACCTGCTAAGTTTTCACGAATTTCAGGGTCCCTGTGTGGACTAGACATCAAGCCATCAAAGAACAAGTGGCAGGGGATCCCCATCCTTCCTAACTGCTGTTCCCAGGTGACAGTGAACACCTTCTACCGACACAGCCTTCCTTGTTGAGACAGGAACAATGTCTCTCTGGCCCCTGTCCTAAAAAGAATGAAGCGGTAAGACCCTCCTAGCCATGATTGAGTTATAGGACTCCGCGGAACTGCGGGGAGAGAAGCCAGACACCTTGGAAGTGACAAGCTCTCCCTCGTAATATATAGCAGGAGTTCAGAAAAAGAAAAATGCAATAATTTCTTAAGTACTCTGGGCGATTTTCCTCCCGTGCTTCCCTCCTGGAGGAGTCTGGACACGTTTTTATTTGGAAAGGTGCATTGTGACATTTTATATCATTCCCTCCACCTATTAATAGCTCCGGCCGCCCCAGGTGCTCATTTCCAAGACTCCCTCAGAGAAGGGGGACTTCTGGCAGCCGCTGTGCAGCTGACAGCTTGGGGAAAATGGTAGGTTTTAATTGATGTATTGGAGGCACTCTGCTTTCCCTATGTCTCTCCTTTTAAAAAGTGCGATGGGTTTAGCAATCCTCTTAGGACCCATAGATTGTAATATGTCAATTATTCCTCTTTTTATTGGAACTTGTATGTTTGTGGCTGACGGATGGTCTCCCCGGTACCTGTTTGTCTCCATCTGACACTGAGCACCAAGTGTCAGCATGTTGTTCGCTCTGACTAAACTTTCTAGGCAGAGTGCAACCAAACAGCCCCCTGTATAGATTCTCATCGGAAGAACTGGTCATGCCAATTCTTCTCAAGCCAGTTGCCCATTAGTTTATAATCACAGTGTGAAGCAAAGAAAGAAAGGGAGGCTACAAAGTATGGCCGGGGAGGAGTAGCGAAGGTTCTCATTTTATTTGGCTGGTCCGAGGGAGGTAGCAGGCGGTCAGCCAGCAGTTCCAGAGGTGTTGGTGGCACAGGTCATCCCCTATAACTCTGGTGTGGTGCTAACCCTGAGGAGGCGGCAGGGCATTTCCCAGGAGCCTCTGAGAGCTGGTCGCGCCATTACTGTCATGAGGAGCCAACGCCTGGGCCCCGTGTCAAGTCCAGGGGCATTTCTTGCTATCAGTTTTCCTCAGCGTTCTCATAGACTTTAATGAAACAGCTTTGTGAGGGATTATTCATGCCATAAAATCCACACATGCTTACTGTGTAATTGTACAATTTTTAGCAGCTTTATAGAGTTGCGCAACCTTCAACATCCCCCACTTTTAAAACATGTCCGTCATCCAAAAAATCCCCTCCTGCCCATTTGCTGTTTTATCTCTGGTCCCACTCCAAGCCTAAGACTGTGACTGATCAATCTTTTGTCCCTGGACGTGTGTCTTTTCTGATTATTGATTACTAATGGAATTGTATAATGTGCAGCGTGAGGTATGGAAGTCCATCCATAGTTTGGCGTATATCAGGGGTCCATTCCTTTTTAAAAATTTTAGTGTGATTTTTCTTAATATATTTCTAATTGATCCATAACTGTACATGTCTTTCAGGTGCAGTATAGCATTTCAGTACTTATAAACAATGTATAATAATCAAAGCAGGGTATTGGCGTATATGTCTCCTTAGACATAGGCCATTTCTTTATGCTGGAAATGATCAAAATTGCCTCTGCTAACTATTTAGAGATATTCAATTGATTACAGTCAATCATACTTATCCTACCATGCTACATAACATTAGAAGTTACTCCTCCCATCCAACAGTACCCCTGCACCCACTTGCAGAAAATCGTATGAAGTTTCCTCAAAAACTAGAAATAGCACTACTATAGGATCCAGCAACCCCACTACTAGGTATAACCCAAAAGAAACAAAATCAGTTATTTCAAAGACACATCAGCATTCCCATGTTTATTGCAGCACCATTCACAAGAGCTAAAATATGTAAACAGGCTAGTTGTTGATTGGTTCATGGACTCTAGTCCTTTTTTATTGCTGAATAGTATTCCAGTTATGCAAATATATCACATTTTCTTCATCCATTCAGCTACTGATGACATCTGGATCTTTTCCAGTTTAATGCTCTTATGTGGCTATGAGCATTCACATAAATTTCTTTGTATGGACATGTTTTCTAATAAACCTCTTAACTGTCACTTATTAGACATTCCTGTGCCCCAAACTATGCTAATTGCTTTCAGTGCATTCCCAACTAGTGAGATAGAAATTTTAATGACAAAACCAAGGCTCATAAAGAAGCAACTCTCTGGAAGAAATGTTTGTGGGGCCAAAAATCAAGCCCACACTTTTTGCGCTATGCCAGGCAGCCTTTTTGCACTATGCCAGGCAGCCTAACAGAAAGGTAGGCATTTCCAGGAAACCTGCACAGCAGCCCGACTCCCCACCCTCCAGCAATATCAAAAGTCCCCAGTGTGGCCACTGTAAATGGATCGGAGGTTTGCAAATCTGCCCTAGGATTTCACGTAGAAATCATCTCTTCTCACTGACAGCAGCCTCAATGGCCACTTCCAATTCAATTAACACTGCTCAGTGCAGATGTGCCGATTATGTACTTCACATTTAGCACCAAGGTGACCACTGTGACAATACAGAACATGAATAGAAAACAGCCATGGCCTGTTGAGGGCAGTGTGATGGGAAGACAAGGCTCATATACACACGTCTCAATCACATGTGGCCATCTACACACGTCAAAGAACTCTGTTTACACACTCCGGTTCCCCAACCACTCTCAACTCATACAGCATCTGCCTCTCTTCACCAGTTATGTAGATACTGTGGAACTAAATTATTAATGGAGAGTGCTGGACCCTACACCATTAGTGAGTTGCTCAGAAGACATTCTGTGGAAGCAGATGGGAAATGGTAACATTACTTAAGGAAGTTTATTTTTTCATCTTTCCTGGGTAGTAATTGAATAAGCTGCAGATGTGTGTCTGTATCTATATACATGCACAAAGCTTTTGAAGTCTATACATTTTCTTTTATATATTCCCTAAATCTTTATTTTGGGAGAAGGACCCAGCAACCCCCTCCCAAAAATCAATCTGCCATTGAAAATCCTATGAACAGCAGAGAAGCACTGACAATACTGTTTCCCCTGTTGTACAGAGGGTCGCTATGAGTTGGATACCGACTCGACGGCACCTAACAACAACAATAACAACAAATCTTTATTAAATACCTTGGTCTAAGTACAGCATAGGGGATTACATGTGAGCAAAAGAGAGTTCCAGACTCCCGAAACTTACAATTTTGTGCAGAAGATAGATATCAAATTAAAAAAACAAATCATTGAAGTTGTAAGAAGTACTATGAAGAAACAGAAGATAGCATATAAAAAATTAACATTTGCCTGTCTGTAAGGGGCAGAAGGTGATGTGCTGACGCTTAGCTTTGCATTAAAACAAAACCAGAGAAAAATAACAAAACCGAAGAAAAATAAAAACAGAACCCATCAAATCAATGTATGGAGAAGGACTTCAAGTGGAGGGGGTGATATATCCTGGTGACAGGCTAGGGCCCCCGCTGGAGAGATGGAGAGAAATAGACACATTTATAAGTGGAAAGCCCTTTCTTCTGTGTCTTTTGAAAATATTCTTCAAATCTTCCATAAAGATTGGCAATTTCCCTATCAAGCCTGGGTAACCTAATATATCAATTCTCCATTTTCCCTGCCCAAGTTAGTGATAACATATCTTCCATTAACCTATGGCGGAGAAGCCATTTCTAGTCTGAGAATCTATTTATGTTCCCCTATAACTTTCTTGAAGATATGCCTCTGGACTGTAATACCTCAAGCTTATAGTCAGCTGAAATGTGAGCACTTTTACCAAATTCCAGTCACACTGATTGAGCCTCCTCTGAGTCACTTGATCATGGGGATGTGGGGATGTTGGCCCTTTGAGAGGAAAAAGCTGTGTGCCGTTCCTTCCTTTCATTTTAAGGGACTGAGGACTGAATTTGCTTTCTTTGTTGGTCTTCAGCGTCGACGGTAGTAGGCTATGACATTTTTTTCCAGCTATTTCACGAATTAGAAAACAATAGGAATTTTTCATTCTGGAATTTCTTTGAATATATCAGTGTATCTTCCTGTTCTTATCTCTATATTTGGAAGCCTTAAGTGACACACTGGATATTATTTCGGCTCCTTCTCTGTATTCTATCAGTTCTGAGCATAGTTCCTTATGAAGTTTCTCAGGCTTATTCTTGTTACTTTCTAATTGTCAGAAACCTTTGCTTATGTGATCTTTTATCCTGAAAGATTTCCAGAATAAAAGTCTAGTTTTACCTTTCATAATCTTCACATCCCATCAAGTTAATTAACTAATTGATTAACTTACTCACTTATTTTGCAGTACTTGGGGGTTGAACCCAGGTCCTTGCTTGGGTTCATACTTGACAAGCGGTCTGCCATTGGGCTGCATCCCCAGCCCATTTTTTATGTTTTTACCTTGAGTCAGGGTCTCACTAAGTTACACAGGCTGCCTCTAGCCTCGAACTTGTGATCCTCCTGCCTGCACCTCCCAAGTCCCTGGGATTACAGGTGTGAGCCACTGTATCTGCCTTCTCTGTATTCTATCGGTTCTGAGCATAGTTCCTTATGAAGTTTCTCGGGCTTATTCTTGTTACTTTCTAATTGTCAGAAACCTTTGGTTATGTGATCTTTTATCCTGAAAGATTTCCAGAATAAAAGTCTAGTTTTACCTTTCATAATCTTCACATCCCCTCAAGTTTTCTTTTTGAAAATGTCCTACCCATACCACTTAAGCTACATCCTCTTTAAGAATTAGGTGTCCATTTTCCTTCCAGCTGCCCTTAGTCATGGACAGAAAATTTTCTTTTCAGTCTACTTCAAATTTTCAAAAAAATTTTCAATGATAAGTAAAACACAGTACAAAGTTGCCCCCACCTCAGAGTTTGGTTAAATTATTTTATGGTATGGGTTGAAAAGCTTTTCTAATTCCAGTAAGTTTCTGTGTCACATATTCAAGGTATTAATGTGAAAAAATTCTATCTGTGAAAGCTTCTGGCTTTTTCATTAAAATAAGAGCAATTGATATTTTATATATATCTAATTTTTAAAAGAAATCAAGCACAATAATACTGATTTTACTACATGTCTGTTGAAATGAGTATCCCTTTTCTCATAACACTGGAGAAATTAAGGCGGAAGTAAAAAAATATCTTATTTAGGACAAAGACTATATACACGGCATTATACTAAGAACAGATAGGCAAAGAATGATGAATAAGACATGATTCCTGCCTTTAAAAGACTTATACTTTAGTAGGTGAAGAATAAAAAGAATGTTCAAATACCCATAATAAGGTGAACATAGGGAGTAGCAGTTCAAAGGAAAGAGAGAGATTTGTACTAGGCTGGGTAGTTTTGCAAATTCAGTACTGCGTCCCGTGACCCACATCTGCGAGGTCGGAGTGGAATAGCGGGAGGCATAGAGAAATCCGTCACTGACTATGCATTGGCATTTGAAATCTGTATTTTTAAATGAGTGTCTCTGCTCTCCACCTCAAATCTCTTAAACTGTGCATATTATATGGCTAAGGAGATCCCCTCTTTCGTTGAGGGAGCCGAGTTAGGCAGGAACGCGGGACCCGGAATGGCCTGATTTCTAGCTACGTTGCCCACTTTGAAAAAAAAATACTAATAACCTCCCTGTGCTGTACTAGGTGAATTAGACTCTGTCAACAGTAACAGAGATGATTTTTTGAAGATGAAAAGCATAAGAGGGTGAAATGCAGGATCAATGCCTGATCTGGGGGCACGGTAACCACCTAGCTGGAGGACCCTAACAAAGCAAAGAGCCAGAGGGCAAGCGCGAGTCAGTGAGAGCCTGGGTGCAGGGCCTGAAGCAGCAGAGGGGCTGGCGCAGAACAGGAGTTCAATGAATGCAGTTCCTCTGTGGCCCTCCCTGCCCCTGCTCCAGGATGGGGACCCGGGCTACAGGTACTGCCCTGGAGGTCTGCCTCCAGAGGATGTCAGGCACTCCCCCTGCACCCACAGGGTAGGGAGCTTGAGTCACAGAGTCCACATCTTTCTCCTTGGCTCCTGAGAGACTGAGGAATTCCTGACTAGGGCATTGCCCTCACCATCCTGCTGTGGTGGTTGTCAGGTGCCTTCGAGTCAGTGTCCGACTCATAGCAACCCTATGTACAACAGGGGAAACACTTGTCAGTGTTTCTCTGCTATTCATAGGGTTTTTGATGGCAGATTGAGTTTTGGGAATGGGTTTCCAGGTCCTTCTCCCAAGTCTATAGCACCAGGTGTTCCCAGGCGGTCTCCCATCCAAGTACTAACCAGATCTGACCCTGCTTATCTTCCAAGATCTGACGGGATGCCACAGGTCTACAGCTGCTACAGCTACAGCAGGTCCTCTTCTTTTGACCCCAGCAATTCCTGAGGTTGTGAGCTGGCTCACCCAGGGAGTAGGTCCAGGTGTGGTGCATTGGTGGTGACCTGATGATTTCTGCTGGGGTGGCTGGTATCCCACAGAGGCAGTTAATCAGGATGGCCCACGGGACTTCCAAAACACACAGCAGTAACTCACCTACACTTTGATCCTCTCTCTAGTCTTCTGGGAGCCTTTTTGAATATTAAACTCATTAACCAAAGAAACCAGTCTGCCATTAAAGTACACATTCCAGCCTGGGGACTTTTTTTTTTTTTTTAATAAAAATAATGTGGGTGGCTGATTCAGCATTAGGGCAGTTTCTTCTCCCACCTCCAGAAATATATTTGAACAGGTATTTTATTTCCAAGAAAGGGTTAGAACTCCTCTTTTAGTGGCCTGGCTGTTTACAAGGTTTCTGAGAACTTAGGGTGTGTTTCTATTATATTCTACCAGTTTATCAGGAAATATGCTCTGGGAACATCTTGAAGAAAATTTATAGGCTAAGACCACAGGGTGTAACATCAGGAGACTCTGACCTGAATATGATACTAGGAATGGCTTCCTTAAAGAAGGGCACTGATTTGTAGGAGGTAACTGCAGGGAGTGGGGCAGGAGAACGAAGTGTGGACTGGGAAGCAATGGCGTGGTCCGGGTTCTGAAGGGACGAGACTACTGGGAAAAGAGCGGGAACTGGAGGAAGGAACAAAATAGATGAGAAGAGGGAGGTGCACCAGGGCAGACCTTCAGGGTTCCCTGACAGTCTTAAAGGGGCATGCACCCCAGGGGTGCCTCCTTGGAAAACCAGGAAGCCAGTAAAGGATTTTCAATAAGAAGGTGTGATGATCAGACTTATTTGTAAAAGATTATTTTGCCTGCCAATAATAAAGGGTAGAGTATTGAAGAGAAAAGCAAGAGTGATGTTGGGAGAAATGAAAGGAAGTTGTCGCTCCAAAAAATTGTGTGGATGGCAGAGAATAGTGGTAATTCACCCTCTGTGTCATGGGAGTTTATGATGTAGTGGAAAAGGGGAGGCACATACACAGAGTTATTAAATTATAATATTTGATAGTGCCACAAGAATTGTTGTTGTTAGGTGCCATCAAGTCGGTATCCAACTCATAGCGACCCTATGTACAACAGGCAAAACACTATTGTCAGTGCTTCTTTGCTGTTCATAGGGTTTTCAATGGTGGATTGATTTTGGGGAGTAGGTTGCTGGGTCCTTCTCCCAAGCCTACAGCACCTGGTATTCCCAGGTAGTCTCTCATCCAAGTACTAACCACGCCCGACCCTGCTTAGCTTCGGAGACCTGGCGGGATCAGTTGCCACAGGGCTATGGCTACAGGCCCATAAGAATTAAGCATGATAAAAAATACAAAATGGAGAGGTCACACTTATTAAAAAACAATCAGGGAAATATCTCTTCATTTCAAGCAAGATTCAACGAATTAAGAGGCCTGAGGTTTATTTCATGTTGCTGTTGGCTTGTTTGTTTTTTGATTTTAGATACAATAGCATCCACATTAAGAAATTACTTTAAAATTAGCTTTCCCAATTATTTAAAAAAAGATATACCTATACACATATCTTATATGTAGATTCAAGCAAGTAGGAAGCAGTTTTGTTGTTGTTGTTGTTAATTCCTTTTGTTGTTGTTGTTGTTGTTAGGTGCCGTCGAGTCGGTATCCGACTCATAGCGACCCTCATAGGGTTTTCGATGGCTGACTGTTTTCTGGATTGCCTTGGGAGTGGATTGCCAGGTCCTTCTCCCATTTTTGCGGTACTGGGAATTGAACTCGGGACCTCAGAGACTGCAGCGCAGTGCTCTACCCACTGAGCTAAATCCCAGCCCAATTCCTTTTGGAGTGGAATAAGTAAATGAACCCATTTCTTGCTCCAGGTCATCTATCAGGATAGCCAGGAAGGGATCAGAGGCAAATCTCCTTTCCAGAGGACACATTGGCACAGTGGACACATTGTAAGCAATACAGACATGGACACACAAATGACTGTGCAAATAAAGACGAATGTGATGCCCGTAGTCTGCAGTCAGCGCCCTGGCATCAGATCCCGCCTGATCTCAGAAGCTAAGCAGGGTCAGGCCTGGTTAGTCCTTAGATGGGAGCGGCCAGGTGCTGCAGGCTAGGGAGAAGGACCTAGCAATCCATTCCCCAAACAATCCACCATTGAAAACTTTATGACTAGCAGAGAAGCCGAGCACTGCACAGTGTCAGGGAGTGTTTCGTTCTGTTGTACACAAGGTCGCTATGGTATAAGACCCATCTCTACGGCATCTAACAACATGATGCCCATATCCTATGAAATCTGGAATCTATTGCTTTAGAAAGGCTGACGCAAAGTTTTCTGAAAGCTCTTGGATCTCCTTTTTATCATTTAAATTAATGCTGTGGGCTGATACATAAAGATTATATATATATTAATTTGGATAAGTGCCTGCAGCTGTGCCACTGTGGTGTCCAATCCATCAGATCTCAAAAGCTAAGCAGGGTCGGGCCTGGTTAGTACTTGGATGGGAGACCGCCTGGGAACACCAGGTGCTGTAGGCTTGGGAGATGGATCCAGCAGCCCACTCCCCAAAAACAATCAGCCATTGAAAACCCTATGAATAGCAGAGAAGCAGTAACAATATGTTTAGCCTGTTGTATGTAGGGTTGCTATGATTTGGACACCAACTCGATGACACCTAAAACAACAACATGCAATATTTTGATACGCGTATACATTGTGTAGTGTTTAAGTAAAGTTAGACATATCTATCCCCCAGATATTTGTCATTTCTTTGTGTTGAAAACATTCAAAGTCTTTTCTTCAAGCTTTTGAAATACACAATATGATGATCATTATCTATGGAACTCTTTCCTGAAACACCACTGTGAGCACTTGACTTTACATTCATTGCGGACTGCACCCACATGTGGCTATATTTCAATGAGTGTGGCCAACCAAGGGCATGGACTTGTGATGAAAAACCTACCGCGTACTACTGGTGAATCTCATTTGAAAAGAAATAGACTGGGTGATAATGAGATCCTTAGCAAGAATACTATTCAGTTGGACATATCAGGAGGCACTGGGAATGTTCTAGCCCATGATATTTTATTGGTTCATTTCTCAGCTCCACTTGTAGGTGAGCTTGGATAAGTCACTTAAGCTCTTTGAGTTTCTTTCAGAAAATAAGGTAATTAAGTTAACTGATCACATAGGTATTTTGCAAACTTAGTCCCAGATATAGAATCTCATCCAGGAGTGCTATGAAATAATTTTTCAGAAGGTTTGCCTAGTATTGCCAGATTTAGTTATATTGGCCTATATGCAAGAGCATTTATGACATTCATACTCATGTCAGGAAAAAATAAGAGAACTTTACATATTCCTTTACATCTTTTAAGGTATGGGTGCCTATTTGAATAGGAACTTTGATGATAACCAATGGTTTCTATATTGAAGGAATGGCACATCTGGGACAGCAAAAATAATTAAGCTCCTATAGTTCCCATTCTTAGACCACACCCAGAAATTCTATTCCATTTTAGACCATGCAGCCTACGAATACTGACAAATCTGAATTCATCCAAAGAAAGGTGATAAGGATGAAGGAAAATCTGGGGAAACTGCCATAGAAGGAAAAGTAGCTAAAAACTGAAAAGGTTTGGTCTTGAGAAGACTTGAGGATACATTACGGCTGTCTCAAATATTGTGAAGAACTGTCAGAAGAAGAGAAATGAGACTTATCCCGGCTCTGTGTTTCCTAATAGACCTGGGGTAAATCGATAGAAAGTGCAGGGAGCTTAATTTGGGCTCAGTGTGGAGAAGAAATGTTTGACAACCGTATGTGGCCAAGAATAGAAGAGAACCGATTTTCCTTTGTGTAGGGAGCAAGAAGGAAGGGGCTGAATATTAATAGTTTTTATCATTAAAGACAACGGATCAAGTGTTTTCATATGTGTTAACTCAATCCTCCTAACATGCCTTTGAGGTAGCTTCTGGGATCATTCCCATATGACAGCGGAAGAAATTGAGGCAAAGGATAGTTAAGCCACTTACCTAAAAGGACACAATTAGTAGGCGACCAAGGGGGGATTTGAACCCATGCGATCCATTCATGGTGCTCAAAGCTTAGCCCATTGCTGCTCTACTGCCTATAATCCCATATCATTGAGAGAGGGTGTGGAGAGGATTTGCTGCCCTGGGCTTCCTGAGTAGTCTGTGAAGAGTATGTCAATGGTGGTACAGTCTGTGGTGCCCGATACATGCAGGTGTATGATGGTGCATAATACACGCGGGGGTGCCTCCCTGCTGGTGGGCTCTGAGACTCCTCACCAGCCACTCTACTGGAGCCATGCACAGTCATCCCATGGCCTCCTCCACACCATCTGGAGTTGGGGGCTCACCGTTTCTTGGTCAGATTTTCTTTGCCATAATGATGTCACCCACTTCAGCAGCCAAGCTATGGCATTCCTTGTTCAAGCAATCGTGCAAGTATCTGCAAGAAAGATGGGGATCATGGCAACACAACTATTTCCGGGCCACAGACAACAAGTAGACTCTCCTTCTAGAGATGATGGAGAAGCCGTTGACCCTCTTCCTCTCCAGAGGCTGCGCCTCATGTGAATGTTGGAGAGCGAGCTAGGCTCGATCAGCCCTTTGGGTGTTGGGAAGCAGGATGAGAATTGGGAAGTTCTTCCCCATGCAGGAAGGGAGGAAGACTCCCTTCCAGGCTTGATAAGATCTATCTAAAAGTGCCTGACCCTGCTGCATAGACAGGTGCTCTTAAAATAATTCGACAATAGGTATTTAAAGCATAAGCATGCCATGCTGTCAATCACAGCTCGTCCTTCTGGATTTTAACGCTCGTTTTACTTGAGGGAAGATGATATTTGAACATTTTATGGCACCCATCAGCAGGCATGTGCCCATGGTTTCAAATAAGGGTTTGCAGCCTCCCGAAACCAATTACCTCTGCCTAAGTGGAAATGCCAAAGCAAAGATGCGTCAGCAACCAAAGGAATAATTTTTTGAAAAAAATTAAAGTACACAAGGATACCGTGAAAAAAAAAAAAACCAGAAATCGTGCATATACCCATCCGCGCACGCATATCTTTTTAAAGAGATATTTCAGAAAGTCCGTGTCAAACAATGTTAACCCAGAGAGATGCAGAAATGTCAGACACATTACATGGGCAGGACGTGTGGCTGGCATTTGGCTGCCAGCGGGGGAGGCATCTCCTGTAACTAATTCCTCAGGAACCTCACGCTGAGCCCATCCAGGGGAAGGGAGCAGACAGGGAGGAGGGGGAGGCACATTTTGCCTGTTGCGTTTTTTCCGTCCCAGCTGGAGAAGGCCTCAGCTCTGTCCGCCTGGGGCTGCTGCTGATTTTTCTGTAGTTAGAGGGGACCGCGAAAGGAGGAGCAACCCTTCCCGGCATGGGCTGATGGGGAGCCACCATCCCCTGGTGACCAGCGTGGCTGGCACAATTGCACACGAGCCAGGCTGCGCCTTGTGGAGACTCATCATGTGTCACCTCTGTCTGTGAGCGGTCTCCATGGAAGGTGGCAATGGAGCCCCTGGGAAAGGACGACGGATGTGCGTGCAGGTGGGGCTTTGACAGGACCTTTCCTAAGGGACAGAGTAGGTGGAGTTTGTACTTGAACCCTTCCGCAGGAGTCTGGGAAGAGATGGGGGTCTTGGCAGTGCAACTGTCTGCTTTGGAAACCTCGATTCTCTCAGTCGTCAGAAATTCTTCTCACTGGGTGTCATTTCTAATTCCTATCGGGCTGTCGATCTGAATTTTGTCTGCTTTCTTCATGAGAGCTGCCAGGTATATTAGCAGAAAAATATTCTGTGAAAATAGATATAAAATGGGATTTATTAGCTGTAAACATCTGCTAAGTCAAGCATCCGGTGTCTCTTGCCAAAGTACTCAATTTCAAGTTACCCTGTCTACATCTGTCACATTTCCCAGCCTCCAGAGACCTGTTTGTGGTAGTTTCTCTCTGTGCTAATGGAAGTGTGTGATTGGCTTTTCCCTCTATTGTAGCTCTGTGTTAAAATATTTTTAAAATAGGCAAACAGTAAGGGAGAGGAAAGATCCATTCTGTTGACTGAGGTGTTTTTTCTCTCAAAACTGTATATTATTCTTGTTCTTTGTATCTGGTACTGAGTAGCCAAATAGAATTTTAAGAAACTCTGGTGTCTTCTGCTGCAGGTGGCTGGGTTTGTTGATGGATCTTCAGTTTTATCATTTGCCTTCGTTTGGCATGCTGCTGTTGTGTCAACTAAAGCAGAGTAATAATAATCCCTTGCATTTTAGGGCAACTTACACCTTACAAAGTACTTTTACTTATGCCATTGATCTCATTGGATCATTACTTTAATCCTGTGTGGCGGGTGGCCCTATTAATATTAGCTCCATTTTTTAAAGTGCAGAAGCTAAAGGCAGAGGACTCATCCAAGGCCGCACATTACTAAGGGGCCATGTTGCTATTTCTACCTACTCCATGTCTGAAGGTTTTGTTTCTTTATGTGTATAAACAATGAATGGTAGTGGCACAACCGCACAAACATAGGTGTCTACTTCTGCATTGTCTGCTTTATAAATATATAGTACTTCTCCCTTACCCACAAGGAAGGCATATGTTCCAAGATCCTGATAGATACCTGAAACTGCAGAAGGTACTGGCCCCTGAATACACCCTGTTTTTCTCCTGTCCATAGCATGTGAGTCAGCATGTGTAGCTCTGTGACAAAATGCCTGAGAGAAACCACTTAAGGGAGGAAGTCCTTATTTTAGCTCATGGTTTCAGAGGATCTCAGCCCGCAGTGGCAGTGCAAGTGTGGCAGAGCAGATGCAGGAGCACGTGGTAGAGAGCTCTTCACACTTTGGCAGATGAGAGCTGAGCACGAGACCAGAATGGGGGGCCCAGGTAAAACCCTCAAAGGTCTGCCCCAGTGGCCCACTTCTGCCAAGTAGGTCCCAACCCCCAAAGTTCCGTAGCCTCTCAAAACAGCCCCACCCACTAGAGACCAAACATTCAACCATGAACCTTGGGGGACATTTTGTATTCAAACCATAACCCAGACCTACCTATGTAAGAGATTAACCATAATAACTAATAAGGACATAGAGCAATCATAACAACATACTTTAATAAATGGCCAGCACCGTGACTCCTGCCCTATGGGGCCATTATTAAGTCAAGTAAGAGTCACTTGAATGCAAGGACTGCAGTACTATGACATTCAATCTGAAAACTGAGGTAGCTATGAGTGACTATTAGGTTGGTAGCATATTCAGTGTGGATACACTAGACAAAGGGATGATTCATATTCCAGGCAGAATGGAACAGGACAATACAAGTTCATCACTCTACTCAGAATGACACAATTTTAAGTTTATGAACTGCTTATAGCTGGAATTTTTCAATTAATATTTTTAGAAAATGGTTCCCTACAGGTAACTAAAACTATAGACAGTAAAGTCATGGGTAAGGGGTTACTAGTATATACATTTTTGCCATTTTCCTTTGGCTATACATACTTCCTTTTTGGCTTTTCTTGCCACACTAGACATGGTTATAACATAGAATAAGTCCAACTAGAGATGTCCCACCCCTATTTTTGACCCCCCAAACCTCCCCAACACATGCATGTACATACACTTTGATTGCTTATGAGGCTTAAGAGCCCTAAAATGCTATGGTATCCCTTCCTCTGGGGAGAAAATCATCCATAAATCTATCTCTCTTAAGGCTCGAGAGAACAAAGGGATTACTCTATAACGGTACTATTTCATTTATATTCACTTAGGTAGAAAGGATATGAGGAGCCAGGGGAGAAATCCCAACACACCTTCAGCCAATCCCAGCAATCCTTTAGAACACCATATGTCAGTTATCTCAGCCTTTAGGGGTAAGCAAATAGCCCTTAGAAGCTGTGAAGGACAGGTGCCCTCATCCAGAGCCTGTGTCTCCTGTCTTTTTGGACAAGCTTAGTGTTCTCTCAAGAGTCTGCCAGCAAGAAAACTGGAGCCTAGGAACAGCTCCTCAGGCGCCCAGGAGCACACTGTCGAGGCTACTTCCACAGCCCCATGTGACTCAGGGAGGCCCACTCGCCTCCTCCCACTCCCACCTCCGCCATTCCACCAACCGAGGCCGCGTGCAAAACATGCACGTCCAGTGACAGCAGCATGTGGCCACTGGCTCTTTGAGAGGACACTGGGTGACACGGGAATTATTGTGCACAGACGGTCATGCAAGCACGTGAGGCATCTAGGCTTGGGTTTTCCAGATATGCTCGGCAGCATCCACTGCCTTCTGCGCTTTTGTTTTTGCATCAAAAGGAGAGCAAAGGATTTCGTATTGCGTTAGTTTCTTCGCCAAGGCCACCTGCATATTCTTGAGTCTTTTCCTGAGACACGTTGCTTTCTGGCATTGGCCAGTGCCCTCCAACCTCAGCCACACTCTGCCCTCATGGGTTTACCAACACACAGGTGCAGGAGTGATGAAGAACACCATGAGAGCTTGTGTCTCGGGGGCCGTCGCTCATCCCTTACTTTTTGAAGTTATTCTGAAGATCTCTTGGGAAATAGATGGAGCGTAGATTCATAAAACTTTAAAATGTCAGAGCTGGAAGGCAGTGTAAATTACATGTGGTCTAATTGTCTCATTATAATGATGAAGAAATTGAGTCCCAGGGAGGGGCAGATTTGCCCCAGTTTACCATGACAGCGACTATTCTGCAGAGTTCCTGTTTGTCCTTCATATTCCCCGCAAACCTTCAAGATACTGTGCTCTGCCCTGAAGCCTGCCCACCTTGGCTGCATCCCCGGCCCATTCTCTGCCTTCCAACTGGGTTCATTCGATGGCAAGAGCTGGGAGGTCAGGAAGAGATCCTAAGGTGGGATGAAGGGAGCCAGGTGTACTGGGGACCAGCTCTCTCTTTGTTACAGTGTCAAGGGTTGCTGCTTCCCTGTGCCTAAAATGCACACATTCACAGGTAGCCCTATTCATATAGTTTTCTGTTTCCGGATTCCTTCAGCCACTCTCTGCCCCTTGAGAAATGGCAATGATGACAACCTCTCGCTTTTGTTAGTCCTAAAGCATTGCATCCATAGCCCTGTGGCATTGGATCCCCCCAGATCTCAGAAGCTAAGCAGGGTCGGGCCTGGTTAGTACTTGGATGGGAGACCGCCTGGGAACACCAGATGCTATAGGCTTGGGAGAAGGACCCGGCAACCCACTCCCAAAAAACCTCATTGAAAACCCTATGAACAGCAGAGAAGCACTGACAATAGTGTTTTGCCTGTTGTATGTAGGGTCGCTATGAGTTGGATACCCACTCAAGGGCACCTAACAACAACAAAGCATTGCATCATTTCTTCAGGTTACCTTAAACCTTCACCACCTCTCTTTAAATTGTTCAGTTACTAAACTCTTCTCACATTACCCAGCTTGGGTGTAGTCTGATTTCATGCTAGGACCGTGGTTGATATAATTGGTGCTAGAGACAAATCTACAGCCCAGATCTGTCTCTTGACCCTACTCTGTTCATCTCCTACCATACCACATTTGCTATGGATAGTGTAACAGTTGACATGAATGTATAATTTTTCAAATGCATGACACTGTTCATAGTATATAGCAATAGCATACAGTGCTTAAAAGTGTAAGCCTAACGTCTTGGATTCCAAACCTCATTTCTGCCACTTACTAGCTGTGACTTCATAGGCAAGTTGCTTAACCTCTCTGGGTCTCAGTATCCTCTTCCATAACAATAAAGCTGTTGTGGAGATTAAATGATATCAACTGATTCAGAGAACTTGGCACATATAAGTGTTCAGTATTAAATGCTCATAAGTGCCCAGTACATGCTAAATGCCCCATAAATGTTGGATTTTATTAGCATTCACTATTTGTTAGGACTCACATTTGGTACGTGGCAACATTTATTAGGACTGTGATTCTGTAAGTGGAAAAATTTGCAGATTTTCCCGAGCTTTGCACACTGTCATAAAATTTCATGAGGATAAATACATCAGTTCCCAGGAACACTGAAGAGTGCGAGGGAAGAGGGGTGGTGTGGGTGAGCGGGGGTGTGAGTCACAGGGACGTGAGGACAGATGGGACAGGAATGCAGACAGTGCTGTGGCCGGCAGGCCTGGATGTGCCTGGAAGCTCTGATCTGCCGGAGAGGGAAGTGAATCAGCCGCCTTCCAACAGGCCGGGTGTCCAGGACCTGGCTGACTGGCCGGGGAGGACACCATGGGATCTGCTGCCCCGTGAATCACTCGTGGAGAGACAGAGCCATGAGCTGGAGGTTCCCACAGCACAGTGATGGAAGGACTGGCTAACCAAGGCGCTGACAAGCTCCACCTGCCATCAGTATTTCTCTAGTTGCGGAGCTTGAAGTAAAGTGTTATGTTGTTGTTGTTGTTGTTGTTAGGTGCCATCAAGTCGGTATCTGACTCTTAGCAACCCTCATAGGGTTTTCAATGGCTGACTGTTTTGGGATTGCCTTGGGAGTGGATTGCCAGGTCCTTCTCCTATTTTTGTGGTGCTGGGAATTGAACTCGGGACCTCAGAGACTGTGGAGCAGTGCTCTACCAACTGAGCTAAATCCCAGCCCCTTTTAGGTGCCATCGAGTCAGTATCTGACTCATAGCAACCCTCATAGGGTTTTCAATGGCTGACTGTTTCAGGACTGACTTGGGAGTGGATTGGCAGGCCTTTCTCCCATTTTTGCGATGCTGGGAATTGAACTCAGGATCTCGGAGACTACAGTGCAGTGCTCTACCAACTGAGCTAAATCCCAGCCCCAAAGTGTTACAGTCTTTGAAAAAGTAGAATTTGGATTTTTTTCCAGATATTTATTCTTCCTTTTGTATATTTGATGAACAATCAGAAATGTGAAATTATCTCTTCCTTGGCTATGATGTTACCTGAGCTTCCTTGAGCTGTGGTTATAGTTGACCTATACTCTTCCTTGAGAGAAGGACCTGGCAACCCACTCCCAAAAATCAATCCCCCATTGAAAACCCTATGAACAGCAGAGAAGCACTGGCAATAGTGTTTCACCTGTTGTACGTAGGGTCACTATGAGTCGGATACTGACTCAATGGTACCCAACAACAACAACAATACTCGCCCTATTGGCAGCCATAGCCCCTTGGCATCCAATCCCACCTGATCTCAGAAGCTAAGCCAGGTTGGCCTGGTGAGTCCTTGTTTGGGAGACTGCCTGGGAATACCAGGTGCTACAGGCTAGGGAGAAGGACCTGGCAATCAATCCACTCCTGACACAACCCTCCACTGAAAACCCTGTAAACAGGAGAGAAGCACTGACAGTAGTACCGGGCATGGCACAGTGTTGGGGAATGTTTCATTCTGTTGTACATAGGGTTGCTATGAGTCAGACCCAGCTCAACGGCACCTAACAACAACATACTGTCCTTTGGACAATAGCTGTGGGTCTTTAGAAAGAGGAGCGAAAAGTCTTGAGCTGACTTATTCAGGTAAATGCAATGACTGCCTCCTGCCTGCTTATATCTCTGCACGGTGCATTTGATCCTGAGCGCTTGTCTCCTTTCCCTCCCCAATGGTGCAGTAAATTGCAATGGGGTCCAGTTCCTTCTCTCCTGTCATTAAAGAGGAGGCTGTGACATGCCTTTGGACAAAAGAGAAATTAAGTCATCCCATCTTCTGTTGTTCAGGATAGTGACAACTCTCTGTTATTACTTTATGTCAGACAAGGAAAGAATTTAATACACTGTTGGAGGGCATGGGTCCATAGAAGGAAAAGCGCAGCGCTCTATATACAGTTTCTGTAGGTTAGATTCTGGCCCTTATGTCTGGTTGCAGACAGATCAGACTTCTCCAGCTTGCTCCCTTTCTTCTTGTTTTGTCTTCACTTTTGTTAGCGTTTCAGTTATTAGCTCAGAAGGTAGTTACAGGGTAATTAATAGGTTATCCGTTAGGTAGCCATCAGCAGGGTATCTTGCGTATGAATGAGTGTTGATACCCACTAGCGTGGTTTTCCCCTGCAAAATAACGGGTTCTACCTTGTTGCTCTGTCTACACTGCAATGTTTGCACCCTTGCCCAAGAAGTGACCCACTGAATGTGGCTGTGGCACAAATGTCTAGGACTAATAGCAAGTAGGGTTTGGGATTCGTTGGGAGGACCACTCTGCACTGTCTGAGAACCCAGTTTCGATTCCCAGCACCACAAAAATGGGAGAAGGATGTGGCAATCCGCTCCTGAAGCAATCTCAAAAACAATTAGCCACTGAAACCCCTATGAGGGTCTCTATGAGTTGGATACAACTTGACATCACTTAACAACAACAGTGGTGACTAAGATAATGACTAAGTATACTTTCCTCTCTAAACTCGATGCTTGGCCTCTTTTAAGTCTGTTTTATAGAAATGTACCCTACCCTGACCATGTTGTTGAAAAGTCACCCTCTCTCCCATCACTTCCCTCATTCTCAATCTCCCATAATCTGCATATTTTTTACCTTTACTTTTGTTTCTTCAAGGTACTTAGGCGATTCTGACATGCTGTGTGATCATTTATTATATTATTATCTATTTGCCTCCACCCACCCACACAAAAACTCCACCAAGGTGGAAACTTGGGATGTGTTCTTCACTGATTTATCCCATGAACCCAGAGTGGTACCTGGTATATGGGGAGCTCTCTGCCAATATTTTGCAGAATGAATGAGTAAGCATCCCAATGAGGTCATGCCAAGAAATTCCTCACCTCCACAGAAAAGCTCCTTGTATTTCTGTACTTTGAGAAACATAGAGTGCTGTTAGGTAAATTCATCCTAAAAGTCATGATCTATGAAGATATCAATATCACTCCAATTCTTTAATCTTATGTTAAAGAACTAAAGAGAAAATTGCCTGCAGCTGTAGCCCAGTGGCATCGATCCCATCAGATCTCGGAAGCTAAGTAGAGTCAGGCCTGGTTAGTACTTAGATGGGGGACCACCTGGGAACACCAGGTGCTATAGGCTTGGGAGACGGACCCAGCAACCCACTCCCCGAAATCAATCCACCATTGAAAATCCTATGAACAGCAGAGAAGCACTGACAATAGTGTTAGCCTGATGTACATAGGGTCACTATGAGTTGGATACCAACTCGACAGCACCTAACAACAACAAAGAGAACATTAAAACTCTCAGGGAGCACTACATCAGCACCATCAATGGCTCTGCAGACCACAGATCGAGGACCATCCATCTGATGGGAAGAGGCAGAATTCATCCCAGGGCCCCCCACGGAAACTGGAATTCCCCAGTTGACTCCTCAAGCTTCTCAGCAGCTGCTCAGAGCCCTGGTGCCCTTCCATCATTTCCCCTCCCACCATAAATGTCATGAGTGTCTATCTACCAGGCCAGAGACAGGGACCCAGAGACAGTGCCAGGAGGGTCACATCCAACAATGAAACCAATTGGAAACGTTTCATGAACTTTGAATCATCCGTCTGCTTCCACCAATGAGCCATGCGTGCCATAGGAATGAGCTCCTGGGTGGAAAGAACTAAGCAGAGGCAGAAGGACCCCCTGACTTGGGGCCAGCCTGAGGGACGTGTTGCTCTGGATTCTCAGATGGCTTTTTGGAAGGGAATCAAATGACTGATTTCCTGTTTCTCTCTCACACATCCATACACATCCATACACATACACCTGCACATGCATATATATATATATATATATATATATATATATATATATAAAATTTTCTCCAAGTAAGCTAAGAATATGCCTGGCTCTTTGGAGGGAAAGAAGACCCTTCCTTTATACCTCAGACATCTCCATCTCATTCCTAGAGCAGGAAAACTTGTTGTTGTTGTTGTTGTTGTTGTTAGGTGCCATTGAGTCATGTCCGACTCATAGTGACCCTCTTAGGGTTTTCTCATAGGGTTTTCAATTGCTTATTATTTCGGGATTGCCTCGGGAATGGACTGCCACATCTTTCCCCCATTTTCGTGGTGCTGGGAATCGAACTCGGGACCTCAGAAACTACAGAGCGGTGCTCTACCAACTGAGCTAAACCCGAGCCCCATTATAAATTGTTTTGTTGCTACAGTGACCCTCATAGGGTTTTCAGTAGCTGATTGTTTTCAGGATTGCCTTGGGAGTGGGTTGCCACATCCTTCTCCCACTTTTGCTGTGCTGGGAATTGAACCCGAGACCTCAGAGACTGTAGAGTGGCGCTCTACCAACTGAGCTAAATCCCAGCCAGAGAAAACCTTAGCTGTGTCTAATCATCAGTTTTTCATCTGTGTAAATTATCACAACAATTTTATCAAGTAAAAGAAGTGCAATGGTTGTTGTGCTGTTGTTAGGTACCGTATAGTCGGTATCTGACTCATAGCGACCCTCATAGGGTTTTCAATGGCTGACTGTTTAGGGATTGCCTTGGGAGTGGATTGCCAGGCCCTTCTCCCATTTTTGCGGTACTGGGAATTGAACTCCGGACCTCAGAGACTGCAGTGCAGTGCTCTACCAACTGAGCTAAATCCCAGCCCCAATGCAATGGTAGTGATGCCCAATTATTTTCCCGGAGAGTTGCTTACCAACCTTCTCTTCTTCTTATATTTATTGTCTGTGTGGGACCCCATGTGACCAGGAAGAGTGTGTGCCTATGCAGCATTCTCGTTATCAATAGGTGATGGTGAGGTTAGGGGTGAAAAGCTGATTTTAGGTAGTCCCTTGGTATTGATTTCTGTTCATCAGAAAGGTTTTGCTGTGCTAGCTCACTTCTGTGCTTAGGCAAAGTCTTTTACACATTTCCTGCCACGAAGTATTCAATCTATTATAAAGTAGCATCAGCATTCAGTGTTCTTCCCCTTTCTTGACCCAGTTTTAGAAACATCCAACTAAAGATGCTTCATTAAGTTTACATAGAGGTTGCAAGGCAATCAGAATTCCTCCTACAGTTGTTACCAGAAGAATTACTCTAAGACCTCTACCTTTTCCCCTCCAAAATGCCTGTCTTTTGAGCTAAAGAATGGCCACCGTGCAAGAAATACTTTACCAAAGTCCATTTGAACTGTCAGGGTTTTTTGTTCTTTTACTCCCTTTACTCCTTTTCCATTATCATTGATTATCCACATATAAATTCCACATTCAACACTTTCTCTTTGGCCTGCCTTCTCCCTGAACAGAAATTCCACCATCCAGGACTGTGGCCCTAATGCTCATACTATTTAATAATGACACTCAAAATCCCAAGAGTTTGCTCTAACTCTTTTACTGAAGGCAGCCCGTACAAGGCTCTGTGCTTCAAAAAGCATAGCAAGTGAATGCTTTAAAGGATCTTTTAGAAGCTCTTTTGGGGGTGGGCACAGCAGCACAAGCCTGCAATCCCAGGAAATCAGGGAGCAGAGGTAGGAGGGTTGCAGATTTGAGGCCAGAGTCAGCCTGTATAATTCAGCGAGATCCTGTGTCAAGGTAAAAAATAAAAACAAAAAAGGGGATGGAGGTGTAGCTCAGCAGCAAAGCATTTGCAAAAATTATGCATGAGGCCCTGAGTTTCACTCCAAGCACTGAAAAACAAAAATCCCTTTTTGGGGTACGTTGATTCCTGTTCCATCCTGTCTAGCACGGTCTTTTCTTTTTCGTATCTTAACCTGTGAGGACTGTAGAAAGCATAACTTTTACCACCACGCTTTTCCCAGTTCACAAGTCTAAGTCATTTTGTTCTTTGCATGAGATCCTTTATCCTGAGGTCTGAAATTGCAGCCTTGAGCTCTTGGCAATCAGCGAATGTCAAACGTCCCCAAGTAGAGCAGCTAGCTGAGGTACGAAGGCACTGTACGCTGAATGGAGATTGTATTATTAATATTACAATGTTTCTGATGGGGTGAGGCATCGAAAAGAAACAGCAAAGCAAGCGAACCGAGACCTTGCCCAAGCACGTTGCCTTCAACCGCCCAGCTCCGGGCGGTAAAGCTCCGGGTGATGGTAAAGCTCGAGCCCTGCTCAGGAGGAGTTTGCTAACTTGCATTACCACCTGTATCCCGCATAAATGATAAACAGCAGTGAGTACTCCTAACTCTTCACAAATTTGTTTTGATATCTAGGATTTTTCTCCTGTGAAGGCTGAACTTTCCTTCACTTTAAATTGTCTGTTTGCTTTAATTAAGCCTTCCCCTGGCTCGCCAACTTGTTGAGCTTGACAAGCGCTAATTTATAGTGAGCATTTCTTTCTCTCTTTCTTTCGGGTTTTTTTCCTTTTTCTTCTTTTTTTTTTTTTAACTTAGCCTTTTCATCTTTGCCTGGCAAAGACGCCAGTGAACAACTGACAAGCAGCATATTGCTAATCCCGGCTTTCTTCGTGGGAAGGTGTCTCAATCAATACGAGTCAGAATTTCCAAGCTGCTCCCGCTAATGGACTATGTTGTGTCTCTTTATTTTGGCTCCTTAGCATAGACATCTTTAGAGAGGATCTGGCAGCCAGGAGACGCTGGAAAACTCTCCACATTCCAGCTGTGGCAAAAAGAAAGGAAAGAGACCACGGGGGGTACATTTGGGAGACACCGAGTCCCCCTTCCACTGTGCCTACCCTGATTTTGAGCACCACGCTGCTATCTGTTCTGTATCTCAGTCCAGATTTCCCTTCTCCTGAGAAATTTCCAGTGACCCTCCCCCCTTTCCCATGCCACCCACAGTTAAGTAAGGTTCCTCTTCCCGGCTCTCATGGCACCATCTGTTTTTCCATCATAGCACTTCTTATATCCTATTTAAATTAACTTAGCAATTTAATTTAAATTGACTAGATTGTCAGCTCTCCAAGGAGTGAGATCCTGTCTTACTCATTGTGGTACCCCACCTGGCAAGGAGTGGCTTCTCAAGAAAGAGACCTCTGTTGAGTGTGATTCCTAAGCTCTGGATCTAGAAGGTGGGGTGAGCTCCCTCTCCTGCCTTTACGTTGCAGAAGGTCCGTGGAGGGCACCTGGCGAATTTGCCTGCCCGTTTAGATCCAAATAGAGAGCGTTCTTAGGCAGAAACGGGAGCGCCTGGAGACTGTGGCTGGTAAGGATTGACTGCCTTCTCCAGTCTATCACCCTCATGCAGAGAAGATCAGGGCCACCATGCATATTTATGAATGTGCCATCCCCACCTGCCCATGGGAGCCGTCCCAAGAGTCTCCCTACACCAGCCACACTGCTCTGCCCTGACGGATGGAGCTGGAGGGGCAAATTGCTATGCTGATGGACCGCTCAGCTACCTGAGCAAATGTTCCACAGAGCCCTCCAGGGACAGACAGCACGTGAGAGAGAAGGACCCTCCACGGCCACGGGGGAGCCCTCTAGCCCTGAGCCAGCCGAGTCCAGGGTGAGGTAAGGAAGATGAAAGGCTCCAATCTTGCTGCTCACTTTTGGGCAACAGGAGCCGGTGTCCTTGGGCACGCAGGAAACCTCCCTGCCTTTTTCACTTCTCCCAGAAAGTTATTCAAATGGAGACCTAGGGGTCTGGGTGTCACTGTGCTCACTGAGGGAAGGAAACCAAGAAGCTGAACTGAAAGCACTTAAAGGAAGGATGCATTACTTTAAAATATGCAGATGGAAAGCTGACATGATTGTCAATGTCACCAGTCACCTTTCTGAGTAAACATTTACCTCTGGGCAAATGCGGGGATGTGTTTCCTTCCGTTTACAAATGACTGGGTATGCAAATGCTGGGGGTGAGCGGTGTGCCCCAGAATGTGAAGTTGTCTTCTCTCATCTATCCATAATGAGGAACACGCAGGAATCTGTCAAAAGAAAAAAAAGGATCATGGGCTTGATTTGTGCCTTCAGAATAAAGGGGATTTCAGCGTTCAATCTGCCAGCTGGTTTCGTGCCTAAGTATGACATCAGTCTCTTGTATGATCTCGCATCCTGTGTAAAATGCAATATTTTGGCCTAATGGGCAGGATTAGCAAGAGCTGAGAAGCCATAAATGAAAGTTTCTTGTTTCCAGAGAGCAAGTTAGGGCTTTTATATTATCTGCCGCAGAGCTTGGTGAATTTAAATGTATCTCTTGGGCTTTGGTAATATTCGTGTTAATGTCAGAATTGATCCCATTGTTATTGAGATGTGTGGTTCTTTCAGGCCAGAGAGGCACAGTGCCTGTTGCCAGGGCTGATGAATAGGTGCCTGGGCTGCGTTCTTTCAGATCTTTTCCCAGAACCGAGGGAGGTCATTGCATATGGCCCCTGCGACCGCATTCTGTGTGTAGGTCTGCGTTTTTCTGCCAATCACTCATAAATTTAACTGATATTCATCAAGGGCCTACTGTGTGCAAGGGACTTTACCTGGCTGTGGGCACGAAGCCAACCCTGTGGTATCAGTGAAAACAGGATCGGGGCTCTTCTCCCATAGAATTCGTACCTAGGTGCAGGGAGGGCCAAGAGAATAAATGGACAATCAAGAACAGCCATCCTTGCCCATTGACATAGCGCTGTGTGGGAAAAGAGTAGGGCGAGAAGAGAGTGGAACTCAGTTGGTGTCTCAGTTGCTGAGCCAGTTGGTGTCAAGGTGGTTTTTAAGCTAAGAAGGGCCACGCCCGGCTTGAAAATAGAGGCAGAATTAACATTCCCAGCAAAGATATTAATCCATGCAAAGATTGGAAATTGGGGAAGAACGAGAATAGGGCACGATTCAAGACTGAATCGGAGGTGAGCATGTCATGCAACACTAGGGGAGCCTGGGGTGAGGTGGAAGTAAATGGCCTCCACAGAGGACAGGTCATACTGGCCACATAGCCAAGCCACGGGGTCTATTGTTCGGTTTTTGAGTGCTGTTAGAGGTCAGGGGAGGGTGTTTGTTCTCTAAAATGTGTAGTTTCACACCCACTAGGATGACTATTATCAATCAATCAATAATAAATAAATAAATAAATGTGAGAAATGACAAATGTCAGCAAGGATGCAGAGAAGTTGCAACTCTTAGGCATGGTTGGTGGGAATGTGAAATGGTGAGGTCGGTGTAGAAAACAGTATGACAAGTCCTCAAAAAGTTAAATATAGAATTACTGTAGGATCCAGTTTCACTTCTGGTTATATACCCACAATAATTGAAAGCAGAGACTTAGACGGGTATTTGTACACTGGTGTTTGTAGCAGCTTTATTCACAATCAGTAGAAGGGGGAATTAACCCATATGTCTTAACAGACGACTGACAAACAAAACGTGACATATTCACACAGTAGAATATTATTCAGTCTTTAAAAAGAAAGGAAATCTACCCCATGCTATCGTATGGATGAACCTTGAAAATATGATGCTAACATGAAATAATGCCTGCAGCTATAGCCCTGTGGC
>VMDO01011043.1:0-68687 GCA_007922755.1 Pedetes capensis | reverse complement strand
GTGTCCCTGGCTGGGAGTGCGTCCCCCAGGGCCTGCTCCACTCCTCACCGCTCCTCAAAGGTAAAGAAAAGAAGATTGTCCAGGAGAGGAAGAGTCCGAAGGTCAGAATAAGTTTTGGAGACACTGTGGACCACCTTCCCCTCTAGGACACAGACGATGAATCATGAAGGCTCTGAAAAATTTCATTGTAAAAAAGTTGAATTAGGAAAGCCGGGCGTGGTGGCGCACACCTGTAATCCCAGCAGCTCAGGAGGCAGGAGGATCTCAAGTTCGAGACCAGAGGCAGTCTGTGTAATTTAGTGAGACCCTGTCTCTCAAAAAGTAAAAAAAAAAAAAAAAATGGCTGAGGGTGCAGTTCAGTGGTCCAGTACTTGCAGAGCATGCAAGCGTGAGGCCCTGGGTTCAACCACCAGTACTGCAAAAAACAAAAACAAAAACAAAAACAAAAACAAAACAAAAAACTAAGTTGAATTAGGTTGCTCAAGCCTTCCCAGACTTAATTGAAATAGAACCTTGTTTTCTTCAAGCTATACTTTGACATTTAAGTGTCTCTTGAAGCTATTGAATGCTGGCCTATGATAGTTTCACAATTTATTTATCTAGTTAACGTATCCTACTTAATGGGTCTATACATACATCTTAGACTAAGACACATACTTGTTTAAAAAATTAAGTTTAAAGACACTTGGTCATGCAAAAAAAATTCATCTATTTCTTTCCTATAGCTGTACTTGAATTAAGGCAAATGATCTTCCTTTCCTATAGATTCCTTTTTGATTACTCTACAGGAAGTTTCAGAGAAGGCAGCGTGAGTCAGAACTCTGTTCATTCCTGCCTCAGGGACAATTTCTGCCATGACTCTCGGTCATTAGTACCTCCTTTCCTGGAGGGATAACTGTTGTTGTTGTTGTTAGGGATAACAGGCACCTCAAAATCTATTTGAGCAGGTGTGGAAACCCCCAATTTTATAATTTTTCCATCTCCATTGCCTAAGTATTCGGATTGATTTGTACTGGGAACAATCACACTTTCAGCCACTTGAAAAATGTCTTCTAAGGCCGGGACGCTGAGTGTTTGCGTTATTTCACAACCCAGCAACGCTTACGCGAATAGCTTCAGACCTCAACGTCTGTAGAAAGTCGTTTGATGTTCTCTAAAGTGGATTTCACAGTTACAAAATATCAAAGGGGAAAGATCTCTTCATCAGGTTGTTTGTCACTGTGTCTGAGGTATAAAATGCACTCCGCCCAATAAACGCCTGCCAGAGACGCAAACAGAGGACCTTTTAGATTGTGTCTATATGACATCTGCGAGGGCGAAAAGGCCTAAATCAGCTGCCTGCCCTGCCAAGTTTCCTTTGCGAACGGTCGTGTTGGCATCACTGGCTCATGACAGGCTGGTCAGAAGCACATCGGTAAACGTCACTGGGGCAATAATTAGCAACTGCGTCAAGCGTCTGGGCCCATTTTGATAAGGTGAGGTCATGGCTTTCTTGCTCTTGGATGAATAGGAAAAACAGTTTCTGGAAGCCAGGGGAGACCTAATTTATTTCTCCTGTTTGTGTATGGGGAAGATATTATCAGTTCAAACTACAAAAAGAAAAAAAAAGAGGTTCAGAAAACATGAATATTCTAAACTGATAACCAAGAGTCATTAGGTTTCCCTCAAAATGGCTCAGAGAGCAAATGGTTTGTAGTGTATCTAGTGATATATCCAGCACTATTCTTGGTGATTTGCATATAATAGAAATGCATAATGCAGTCCCTGTCATCAAGAAGATGAAGACAATAATAACTGGTGCAACCTCAGGAAGAAAGAACATTTCCTGGTAAGCCTGGGACATGGGTATAGACACTTAGAAGTTAAGAAAAGCAAGCAGAGTTTGAGGAAGAAACAGGAAGAAGGTGGGATGGAGTGCGATTTGGAAAGAATTTTGAGAAGCGTTAACACCAATTGAACCCTTCTTTTTATCTGATACTAACAAGGCAATCTGGGGGCTGGGATTTAGTTCAGTTGGTAGAGTGCCGCTCCGCAGGTCCTGAGTTCGATTCCTAGCACCGCAAAAATGGGAGAAGGACGTGGCAATCCACTCTCAAGGCAATCCCGAAACAATCAGCCATTGAAAACCCTATAGGGGTCAGTATGAGTGGGACATGACTCGAGGGCACCTAACAATAACAACAACAACAACAACAACAACAAAGCAATCAGCTTAGTCTGTTCCATTTGTTTCTCCCTACAATCCTACAGAGTGGATTCTGCTATTTATCCCCATTTCACTAAAAAGGTAACTAAGACTCAGAGAGCAAATGAAGGGTTTGTAGTGTACCTAGTGATATATCCAGCACTATTCTTGGCACTTTGCATACAATAGAAATGAATAATGCAGTCCCTGTCATCAAGAAGATGAAGACAATAACTGGCACAACCTCAGGAGAAAGAACACGTCCTGGTAGACGTAGGACATGGGTGTAGACACTTAGGAGTTAAGAAAAGCAAGCAGAGTTTAAGGAATAAGCAGGTGAGAGACGTGTCTGAGACACATAGCAGATGAGTGACAGGAGGAATTGCAGAGCAACATCTAGATGTTGGCTGCCTAACCACCTGGCTACAACCACCAGTGATGTGGATCTCAAGGGTGGATATGGACACAAAGGTACTCGTGTATATTTGATGAGCAGGTAGAGGGCCGTGATAAGAGAGGGAATTTCAGACTTGAGAGAAAGATTAACCACCAATTAAAAGCAGGGATTGGCATGAGCTTGGGTGGTGAGGATGCAGACAATGGGCCGGTGAAGGAAACTTATCTTGGAAGGGTTGGATCCTGTGGGGGATGGGCTATGTCAGACCTCAGTGGGCAGGTCAGTGTTAGCACCTGACAGAGAGCTGTGACTGGAGATGCGATGTGGATGTGTACCAGCTGGTCAAATAGGTGACTGCCATCATTTGTGCTTTAGGCACATTATTGTTGTTGTTGTTAGGTGCCATCGAGTCAGATCCGACTTATAGCGACTCTCATAGGGTTTTCAATGGCTGACTGTTTCGGGATTGTCTTGGGAGTGGATTGCCAGGCCCTTCTCCCATTTTTGCGGTGCTGGGAATTGAACTCTGAACCTCAGAGACTGCAGCGCAGCGCTCTACCCACTGAGCTAAATCCCAGCCCCCTTTAGGCACATAGATTGACTATTTGGGGACACACATACAGATTCTCAGGGATGTCCTCTGATTGGAGCAGATCCCAGGAGACTTGTGGGAAAGACCTTGAACTCTGACTGTACTTGGGGTTCAGGAATAGGCAGCCCTGAGAAGCTGGAGGGGAGGCTCAGTGGAAGCCTGTGGGCTGAGCTGAATGGGAAGCTGCGGCCAGCCCCTACCAACTCCCAGCCAGTAGACAGAGACCCTAGGGAGTGTGAGCCGGAATCTACTGCTCCTATTGTTCCCAGCCTGCCCAGGTGTACTTTGCAACAAAATAATCCCACAGCTCAAGCCAGTCCCTTCATCTGGTTCCCACCAGAGAAACTATGATCTGTTCTCATTCTGGACTGCTGAAAACACTTTCAAGCATGATGTTTGACCAGGCACTATTTCTTCATATGCGGTATGCTCCCACTTGAGAACTTGACCCAATTCCACAGGACACACTAGACACCCCACCCACTGTCGTCTGACGGGTTCCTGGAAAGTTACAAGGAAAATCTGCCGAAAACTGTCAAAGTGGCCTTGGGAGTAGGCACAGAGTCAGCTCCTGGGGATTCCAGAAATGCTTGGGTGCGAGAGAACCCTGCATGTGAGAGGCACTCCTGCAGTGGGGCAGGGCTGATGCAAATAGTGAAAGACTAGAACAAACGTAAGCAGATTTGTCCAGTCATAGTCTTCTTCCAAGGCCTGGCTTGGGGAAATAAGATGGATCACCAAAGTGGTGATACCTGCAGCTTTGCGTATTTCAAAGCAGGAGAAATGCGCAGCCTGTGGATCTAGTTTCACTTGTTCTCTATGCTAAACCCAAGGTCACTGTCATGACAGTGAGCACATGGGCGGAGTTCAATTTACAAACAAGCTAGGCTCCAGGAGCACCCTTGTAAATTGGTTCTCTGTAACAGAAGCATTTCCTATAGGAACAATGCTCAGAAGCGCTCTGCTCTCAGCTTGCCTATAAAACTCCATTTAACCCTCTCATTTCTGAAACTACAGGGTGGAGGAAGGTAGGGGGCGCTGAGGATACAGCCAGACTAGGGAGGCAGGGCTGGATTTGCTGTTCTTTGGGGAGTGTCCTGTCCTTCAGGAAAAGCTTAAAGGCACAATCATCTTTAGCACAAGCTTTTCAGGATTGGTGGTCCTAGAAATATATCATTATTTTTTAAAAACACTTTTTTAAAAACTTTGAAATAGTTTAAGACTCAGGGCTGGGTGCGGTGGCGCATGCCTGTAATCCCAGCGGCTCAGGAGGTAGAGGCAGGAGAGGCAGGAGGATGGAAAGTTCTAGACCAGAGGCAGTGTGAGTAATTTAAAGAGACCCTGTCTCAAAAAGTAAAGAAATGGGCTGAGGGTACAGCTCTGTGGTCCAGCACTTGCAAAGTATGCAAGTGCAAGGCCCTGGGTTCAACCCCCAGTACCGCAAAAAAAAAAAAAAAAGAAAAAGAAAAAAGAAAAAAAAAAGAAAAAAAAGAAATAGTTTAAGACTCATGAAGTTGTAAAAACAGCACAGAAAGTTTTACAAGCTCTTCCTCTGCTTCCCCAGGTCTCTTATCTCACGTAACCACAGTTCCTTGTCAAGACCAAGAAATCAGTGTTGTGATGATACTATTAGTTAGAGAGCTTATTCGGATTTGACGAGTTATCTTGGTTTCATTCCTAAGCGAACATAACGCTCTCTGAAATCATTATCTCATTTGGCTTTTCAAGTGTTACAAATGCTTAAAATTTTTATTTTTGCAGCAAAAGCTTCCATTCTTCACCATAAAAAAATGTAAACTGCAATATTAATTGAGCAAAAACTGTATAACAATACAAACTAATTTGGGTAATGTTTTTTAAAAAAAGTTTTGTAGACTATATTTTTTGGTAGAGCGCTGCGCTGCAGTCTCTGAGGTCCCCAGTTCAATTCCCAGCACTGCAAAAATGGGAGAAGGGCCTGGCAACCCACTCCCAAGGCAATCCCGAAACAGTCAGCCATTGAAAACCCTATGAGGGTCGCTATGAGTCGGATATCAACTCGATGGCACCTAACAACAACAACAACAGACTATATTTTTAACCAAAAGAAAAATTTGTAAATGAATGATTTAAGAATTTATCTGAGTCCGCATACTTATGATAGGATGTGAAACTAGTCCTTGTCCCACTATTGCCATAAATTGAGTGGAGCCACCTTGGTTAAGTCACTTAATCTTTCTGGCCCTTTATTATTTGTAAAATAAGTATATGAGATAGCATGACTTCTAAAACTTATGTCAGCTAAAAAAAATAATCCTTTGATAACCCCATGTCAAAGATTTCATATAGAGGTTATGTTGTTGTCATTGGTTGCCACTGAGTTGGATCCAACTCATAGCGACCCTATGTACAATAGAATGAGACACTACGCCACACTGTGCCATTACTCAGTCTTTTCATGTTTGAGCCCAGTGTTGTGGCCACTATGTTCCTTCTCATTTTGAGTCATGCCACACCAGCAAAAGGAGGGCCCAGGGGCTTTACTCCATTATTGTCATTAAGATGAACTTTATTTTGAGTAGGCAACTCTTCCCTAGTCATTTCTTGAATGCCTTCCAGCCTGGGGGGCTCATTTTCTGGCACTATATCTGACAGTGATTCTCTACTCTTCATAGGGTTTTCAGTGGCTAAATGTTTCAGGTGTGGGTTGCTGGGTCCTACTCCCTAGTCTGTCTTACTCTGGAAGCTCAACTGAAACCTGTCCACCATGGGTGACCCTGCTGGTATCTGAAATACCAGTGGCATAACTTTCAGCATCACGGCAACATGCAGGCCCCCAAGCATGACAAGCTGAGAGACACTGGAGAAGAGATGGAAAACATAAAATGGCTTTATTAAAAAGCAATAAGTGAAAAGATGGAACATAAGTGAAACGTTTTGTACATAGACAAGTTATGGGAGGAAGGCAAGAGAAAATGTGAAGGTAGCACAAATGTCAAGGTGTTGACACCAACAGGCGGCTGTGCATCGGGAGGAGGACACCACAGTCCGGATTCCCTAGGAGCCACCTGTACCTGGGCAATGATGCTAACTTTTCCAGACAGTGCCTAGTTAGTGTGGTTCTGAGGATGAAAAGGGATCAATATGTAAAGCACATGGCAGAGTCCCTGGCATAGAGCCTCATGCCAGGAGAACTGTTCAGAGAGAACGTGCCTGGATATGAGTGCTGTGCCACCACATTAGGTGCAGAAGTCAGGAGTGTGTGTTTAGAATGTTGATACCCAGCAGATGCCACCACCACAGCCACAGGGGGCCTTGCCTGTTGCCGTGATGCTGAAAGCTATGCCACTGGTATTTCAGATACCAGCAGGGTCACCCATGGTGGACAGGCTTCAGTTGAGCTTCCAGAGTAAGACAAACTAGGGAGTAGGACCCGGCAGCCCACACCTGAAACATTTAGCCATTGAAAAGAAGTGTGTGGCCGGTGGCCAAGTCTCCTTACATAGAGTGCAGAGCCCTTCCAGTGCTGGGAACGCACATCAGGACAGCAGGCGGTAGGAACGGCACGTGGTCAATCCAGCAAGACCACAGATTGATCCACAACAGACTGGAAACAGACAGGCAGGCCTGGCTTCTCCCCAAACGGGGCCGAGAAGCAGCGAGATTCAATGTTGTCTTTGCAACCCGTTTCTTTTACAGAACAAGTTATGAGCATGATTCCATTTTGAGAACTGCGCCTCTAAAACGTAGTGTTGGATGAGTGCGCTATTCTTCAGCTTTATTGAGCGGTGTCAATCAAGTTTTAGCTGATGCCTGAAGCTTTCCCACGGTAGCCCTCTCCCAGCTGAAGATGCCAAGGATGTGATTTATGAAGAATGGCGTGGAGACTTAGAAAGAGTGGGTTGGTCTAGGATGCTCTTCTGAAGGGACTGTGGCCAAACCACGAACGGCACCTCACCAAAAGACAATTTCATCTATAATGAAGTCCATTGGCAGAAACTTCTGAGGAGTTTTTCTTTCTTTTTTTTTCTTTTCTTTTTTTTTTTTTTTTTTTTTGCAGTACTAGGGGTTGAACCCAGGGCCTCGCACTTGCATGCTCTGCAAGTGCTGGACCACTGAGCTGCGCCCCCGGCCTATTTTTTTTTTTACTTTTTGAGACAGGGTCTCGCTAAGTTATGCAGACTGCCTCTGGTCTCGAACTTGCAATCCTCCTGCCTCTGCCTCCTCAGCCGCTGGGAGTGCAGGCATGCGCCACCGCGCCCGGTTAAGCAGTTTTTCTTAAAGCGGGGCTTGAATTAATAGCACCATGGCCTCCTCTCCAAACCCTTCACAAATCCTCAAAGTAATAAATGCTACTACACCACAACAGGGCTGGGGTTTAGCTCAGTTGGTAGAGCGCTGCTCTGCAGTCTCTGAGGTCCCGAGTTTGATTCCCAGCACCGCAAAATGGGAGAAGGACGTGGCAACCCACTCCCAAGGCAATCCCGAAACAGCCATTGAAAACCCTGTGAGGGTCGCTATGAGTGTCGGACTCGACTCGACAGCACCCAAAAACAACACCACAACAAGCCCAAGTTTTACAAAGAACACCAATTGTCTTTTTCACTTTAACTCTGCCTTGGCTGAAAAAGCCCTATAGGAAACCATGTTGAGACGTGAACGTTAGGGGCTGACCAGGCTTGCTCACTAGCCATGTGACTTGCTCCCCCTCACCTATCTTGAAGGATCTCCAAGTCAAGTCAGTGTTTCTCTCAAATTACAAAACATTACATATTTGAAATCTCTGGGGCTACTCTGAATAAATGGAATATACTAAGAGAGTTTCCTTAGAAATTAGAATGCTCATTTCCATGAACAAAATCGCCATTCATTAGACAAGAATGCCCCATGGTGCAGATGAAGGGACAAAAGGCCCCCCAAATTGTGATGACTGACAAGGGGATTGTGGCAATCTGTCGCTTCTCAGAGACTACTCTGACCAACAGAAGGCTGCCCAGTCTTCCCCATTCACTCAGTGGCTCCCGCCACTCCCTAGGGGAAGCATTCCTGATCAGCTGTGGCCTGTTTCCCACCTAGCCTCAGACTTATCCTCCAGACAGCTCCTACCACACGACAAGTACCTACTGACTGTCCTGCCCCAAGCCGCTGGCCATGCTGGGTCTCCACGAGCTGCCATGCTTCACTGTAGGGTTGTTGCCATGGCACAAAGCCCATAAGCCTCGAAGAGGAAAGGGAAGACTTGTTAGTTTATACTTTAATGGGGTAAACACCAATGCTAGAAGTCTCTTTTCTTAAATAAACTTTCTACCTTATAATTCAACACTGGGATATTTAGTCCTACTTAGCATTGCTTTTCTTCGATATCAACTTCTAAAGCATCTGAGGCTAGATACTTCAGGTATAGAGACAGCATCTCTTTTAAAAGGATACAGTATCTGCAGATCCCCCTCCCCCAGACCAGAACTTTCCTCTAGGAAAATAACTGTAAGCAATTGGCAAGTGAAAGATAATTAATGAATGTTGGTTAATTTAAGTCAATGGCTGGGTCAATGATAACCCACAGCATAATAGAAGTGCTTGGTAGTTCTTACTATGTTAACGTACTAAAGTGTAAATAGCTACTTCATGCAAAACACAGGGAAAACGAGCCTTTAAGACATTCCCACTCACCTGTTAAAAAAGCAAATAGTATTTCCCCTTTTGTTTCTTAGGCTTACCTACATGCACCAATTCACTTGCCAAGCTTTCTTCTGGTGGATCTTTTGAAAAGAAAAATGTTTTATAACATTTATTATGGTATTCCAAAAGAAACTAATCTTTTTTGTGCTGTGCTTTGCCCAAATGACATAGATGTTATTTTAATGATTTACTTTGGTAGTTCACTACATAGTGAATATACTCTAATATCTGGTATGTTGATGTTGCTAGGTGCCATAAAGTTGGGTCCAATTCATAGTGACCCTATACAGAATGACATACTACCTGACACTGTGCCGTGCACATAATCTTTTTACGTTTGAGACCATTGTTGCAGACACTGTGTTTCTTCTCATTTTGAGTTGTGCCACATCAGTAAATGGAGGTCCCCAGGGCTTTATTCCATTTCCATCATTAAGGTCAACTTTACTTTGTGGAGGCAACAATGCCCCAGTCATTTCTTGAATGACTTCTAGCCCGGGGGCTCATTTTCTGGCACTATATTTGACAGGAATTCTCAGCTCCTCATAGGGTTTTCAATGGCTAATTGTATGGGGAATGGGCTGCCAAGTCCTTCTCCCTAGTCTATCTTAGTCTGGAAGCTCAGCTGATACCTGTCCACCATGGGTGGCCCTGCTGGTATCTGAAATACTGGTGGCATAGCTTACAGCATCCCAGCAATGTGCAAACCCACACAGCATGACAAGCTGACAGACACTTGGCAGAATACCTGGTATGTCCTTTCCTAAATGCAATAATAATGCCACCTAGAACGTTTCAGATGAATAAACTGAAATACTTGTTTTCGAACAGCATTAATTCCAGTATGTTTTACAAAAGCTAAAGTCTGTGAGGTAATTGATTCTTAGTATTCATATTCAGCTAACATTTAGTTTAGTTTTAAAATTAATATACTAATATATTGATATTTTTAAATTATGTGGTTGTTGTTGTTGTTGCAGGTGCCATCGAGTTGGTATCTGACTCATAGCGACCCTCATAGGGTTTTCAATGGCTGACTGTCTCGGGATTGCCTTGGGAGTGGATTGCCAGGCCCTTCTCCCATTTTTGCTGTGCTGGGAATTGAACTTGGGACCTCAGAGACTGTAGCACAGCGCTCTACCAACTGAGCTAAATCCCAGCCCACATTATGTGGTGGAGAACAATAATTTGATACATATATTCAATGTGAAATCACATCAGGCAAATTAGCTTTTCCATCTCCTTATATATTTATCATTTCTTTGTATTGGTAATGTTAGGGTTGGGGTTTAGCTCAGTTGGTAGAGTGCTGCTCTGCACTTTCTGAGGACCTGGGTTTAATCCCCATCACTGTACAAATGGGAGAAGGATGTGGCAGTCCACTCCCGAAAACAATCTTGAAACAATCAGCCATTGAAAATCCTATGAGGGTCTCTATGAGTAAGACCCAACTCGACAGCACCTACCAGCACAGTTATTTTGAAATAGATCCCAAATTGTTATAGCCTCGGTTACCCTGTCAAACTATAGAACACCTGAACTAATTCTTCCTATATAACTGCGTTTTGGTACCCATTGTCTAACTTGTCTCTCTCCCACCTTTTCCACCCTACCTAGTCTCCAGTGACCCCTATTCCACTGACTTCTTCAATAAGATCAACATTTTAGCGTGAGAATATGCAATATTTTTCTGTGTCTGGCTTATTTCACTTAACATGATATTCTCCAGTTCCATCCAAATGGCAACAAGTGACAGGCTTTCCTTCTTTTTTCTGGCTGGATAATATCCCATTTCACACATGCACACACACATACACACAGACACATACACACCCGTACCTACTGAGGGTGCCAAAAAATGTACACACATTCTAAGAGATGTTATCTATATACTGCTTTGAAAGTTGAATTATGGGAGCAATGTGTAGTATGACCTTCACATGCATGCGCAACAGGAGCTAACAGAACAAGCACATGACACATTCTTAAAATGGCAAAATAGAAAGTTTTCATCCCAAGGTGTGTACATGGATTTTGGCAGCCTCTGTGTATATATTACACTTTCTTTTTCCATTCGTCCATCAGTTGATGCCTTGGTTGATTCTATATCTTGTTTGTTTAGAATAGTGGTGCAATAAACACATCGACATGACTTCATTTGTATGGGATCTATTTCCTGGAGTGGGATTGCTGGGTCACATGATAGTTCTATTTTCAGTTTCTTCACGAACCTCCATACTTCAACCAGCATTTGGGGATCACTGCATCCGGGTCAGCACTGGGCACCGGAACTTCCCGTGATGAAAATGGCCTCTGTCTGTGTGTTCCATGCATTGGATTCTAGACACTCATCGCTATTAGGTACTAGAAATGTGGCTGATGAGCCGATTAATGAGAGTTTGAATAGCTGTGTGACTGATGGGTATTGTATTGGACTATGTAGCTACACAACAGGTACCAGTGCTTTGGAAATACAACAATGAACGTGATTTGACTTCCCTCTCAAAATTCCTGCAGAGCAGAGGGAGAAATAAAGGGCACACATGATTTTAAGCCAAGCCCAAAACCCCAATCAGATCTGCGTGGAACTTAGAAAAATGTACAATTTACGTGGGAGAAGTGGGGCCCAAGAATGGCCAAGGTCATTTTGAAAAGGATTAGGAGAGGGGGCGGAGGGAGGTGGGATTTGTTCTACCAGACATGAAGCCTTATTACAGACATATAGTACTGAGCAGTGAACCGTCAGCTTGTGTATGGATGGACGGACAGCAGTAGGACAGGATGACAGGCTCAGGTCAGATGCTAGCCTGGCTGTGAATACCATAGAGGCCATGCTGTGAATCTAGGGGTCAGGAAGGGTTCCTCAGATAGTGGCGTTTAGATAACTGGTTGACCATATGGGAGAAAAAAGTAAAATTAGATCCACTGTACTCTGCACAGAATTAGCCCCGCAGATATAAAACTCAACTTGAAAAACAATTTAATAAGAACATATAGCTGGGTGTGGTAGCACATGCCTGTGATCCTAGCACTTGGGAGGCTGAGATAGGAAGTTCTTGAGTTCCAGGCTGGCCTCAGGTTCATAGCAGAAACCCTGTCTAAAAAAAAAAAAAAAAAAAAAAAAAAAAAAAAAAAAAAAAAAAAGCCAGTGCCAGGGCACATGCCTATAATCCCAGCAACTTGGGAGGCTGAGGCAGGTGGATTGCGAGGTTGAGGCACAAGGCAGCCTGCAGAACTTAGTGAGACCCTGTGGCAAAATAAAAAACAAAAAAGGGTCCAAAGGTGCCATTCAGCAGTAGAGCGCTTGCCTACCATGATTGAGGCCTGGGTTCAACCCCAACAGCACAGAAAATAATAAATAAATAAATAAGTAAATAAATGAAATATAAATGCTAGAGGGGTAGCTCAGTGGTAGAGCACTTCCTTAGCAAATATAAGGCCCTGGGTTTGATCCTGGCATTGCAAGGGAAAAATAGAGAAGATTATGTAGGAAAAAGCTTTTATAACCCCAGCGGAGCATGATTTTCATAGCAAGACTCAAACAACAGAAGCTATAAAAGAGGTAAATTTTATCACACCAGAATTTAAAAACTGCGTTGTTCCCAAGACATTAGAAAGTGAGGTGACAGACTGAGATGACAGCACATGCATAACAAACAGTCTCCCTGAAACCCACTCCCTAACCCAAGAATAACAGAACATGTGCAGCGAGCAGGAAGGTGCAAGTCGCAGAAGATGAACACTGAAGAATGGATGCATGTGTAGAAATGCGCAATCTGGGTGGCTCGGGAGATGTCAATCAGCGCGCGGGGATTGGTTTCTATACCCATCGGGGTCTGCTAAGAGTCTAACCAGACCAAGTGCTGGCATGGATATGGATCTTCTCCAGTGTTGCTGGTGGGATGTAAATCAGGGCCACTTGTCTGGCAGGCGGTTTGGCAATGTCTAGTAAAGCTCAAAATACAAATACGGTCTAGCTAGCTACTTCTAGGCGTTCGCCTTAGAGCAATTCTTGCATGAACATACCAGGCAACATGCAGAATCAGTAACCGTAATAAGTAAGCAGCACAGTTTGTAGCTGTGACAAATTAAAGCCAGCTGAATATCCCTCGATGGAGGAATGGGGCACGCGCCTGTAATCCCAGCAACTCAGGAAGTGGAGGCAGGAGGATTGCAGGTGGGAGGTCAGAGGCAGCCTGCATAACTTAGTGAGACCCTGTCTTAGGGTAAAATATAAAAAAAGGGGCTAGGGGTGCAGCTCAGTGGTAGAGGGTGGACAGAAAGCACGCACAAGGCCCTGGATTCAGCCCCTGTTGTTGTTGTTAGGTGCTGTGGAGTTGGTATCCGACTCATAGCGACCCTCATAGGGTTTTCAATGGCTGACTGTTTGGGGATTGCCTTGGGAGTGGATTGCCAGGTCCTTCTCCCATTTTTGCGGTGCTGGGAATTGAACTGGGGACCTCAGAGACTGCAGCGCAGCGCTCTACCAACAGAGCTAAATCCCAGCCTAGATAAATAAATAAATAAATAAATAAGTAAATAAATGAATAAAGGAATGGGAGAGTTGTGTATGGCCGTTCAGTAGGATGCTATGCAGGGGTCAGAGTAAGTGAGCTAGCTTCCTACTTACTGAAGCTAAGAGGTTTCAAAAATGTACTGTGGAGGGAAAAAGAGCTGACAGAAAAATCTGTAGCGTGTGGTGCTGTTTATGTAAACTATCAGAGTACTCCACTGCTCCCTACTGTTAGTGTGTCATTGCTATGTGAGGAAAGGATTAATACGCAGATGAGAAGAAAGGTAAAAAGTCGGTGTCCATGATGGCTGGGCAAGAGAGGTCCAAGGCCTTTGGGGGCCCTCCGCAGCCTGGCCTGTCCCCTCTCTCCAGGGTCAAGGGGCTGTGCCAACCGGAAGCCTATCCTCTTTCCCACATCCCCACCACTGACCACACTTGGGGGCTGAGATTCCAGGATTTCTCATCCCACAGCCCTGAGCCTGCACCCCAGGCTCACCTCCTACAGGAAGCCTAGGGGCTGCCTTAGGGAGGAAGGGAGGAGCCAGGCGAGGAGGTGAAGGGGGAGGAAGAGGCTCCCATTGCGTCCGTGAGGTGCTGCTACTTTGCAACAATACATTTAAAACCTAGTAAGATGACATTTGCTTCTTCTAGGGGTAAGTGGGGGCTGGGATTTAGCCCAGTTGGTAGAGCGCTGCGCTGTAGTCTCTGAGGTCCTGAGTTCAATTCCCAGCACCCCAAAAATGGGAGAAGGACCTGGCAATCCACTCCCACGGCAATCCCAAAACAGTCAGCCATTGAAAACCCTATGAGGGTCACTATGAGTTGGATACTGACTCGATGGCACCTAACAACAACAACAGGGGTAAGTGGTATTTTGTAAAATTGCTCTATTTATTAATAGCTGGCTCTTACATAGCATTTACGTTTCAAGGACTGTTCAGAAGAGATTGCATTCAGAATGAGAAATTTCCATTACTACTCGACTTACAGAAGAGGGCTAAACAACTTGCCCAATGTCACTCAGCAATAAGGTGTGTGGGGGGGTCTGGCTCCCAAGTCCACATTCTTAGCACAACCTACACAGGACCTACTTGTCCACGTGATCAGATCACTTCATTTAAAAAGGAAAAGTAATTAAAATGAAAACACCCTGATAACCACAAAACAAATAAAAACCTAGCAGAATCTATTCGTAGGTTGCTAGGTATTTCAGGTGCAGACTTCTTAGAGTGGGGCTGGTACTTGAGGCAGGCCTTGCTGGGTCGTGAGCAGGGAGGGGTAGGAGGGTGGAATTTCAAGAAGTCAGAAGTGCACAGGCACAGATTTAGGAAAAATCAGAAAGGACTGGAGATTAGTGAGCATTCTGTTGGGCTACAAGGGAACGATCTCATGATGGGTCTAGGTTAGGACTTTGAAGGGGCTGTGGAGGAGATAAGATTTAACTTGGAAAACAAGGTGGGCTACTAAGGCCACTGAAGACAGCGCCTGTGAGCTGTGCTGTGTAACAGTGACCCTCAGTACAGGCTTGGCCAGAGGACCATGGCTGCAGATAGGAGCCGTGAGGGGGCCCAGGAGTGTTGCCTAGCTGGGAGGCATCAAGGGCTGTCTAGAAACTGTAGGCATGCACAAAAAGAGGAGGGACACCTGTGAGGGTGTATGAAAGAGGGAGTCAAGAAGCATGCATTTATTGCACAAACATTTGCTGAGCACCTACTATGCACCGGGCACTTTCTATTGCCACCAGTATTGGTATAGAAGGGAATGAACCAGACAAAACTCTCTGCTTTCCTGGAACTTGAGTCATAGTGGAGGGACATGGTGCAGATAGATAAACAAGTGAATCAGTAAGATGATAAGCTAAGCGGGTCAATAAAAACGTGTAGATAGTAGCTGATGGTAAGGGTTTTGGAGAAAGGCAGGAAAGGGAGCTGGGGATGGTCTTGTGGAGCAGGAGAGGCTGAATGGCACCCCCCTACCTCCCCAGGGGACATCTGAATAAAGCTCTGAAGAGTGAGGGACATGATGATACTGAGATCCTCAGTCTAGGGAAGGAGGGCACGGTGATATCAAAAGGCAGCGTGGGAGGAGGAGCTGGGTTGGAGAGGACAGCTGGAGTCTGGGGTCTGGCAGGTCATCCAAAGTGCCCACCAGACTCTGGAGCATAAGACATGCAGACATGGACTGGGCTGCTGAATAGGTGACACGTGTGTTTTAGTGACTGGGATCAGAAAGAAGACAATAGGAAGCGTCGTTTAGTGAGCCCATTCTGTGTGCCCAGCAGGTGTTTACTCTGCAAAATCTCTGTCATCTTTGGGCCAACCCCACAGAAGTCAGTAATCACTCAGCTGCAGGCGTTAATGAGAGCTGATGCTCAGGGGGTGAGCAGCCTGAGAGTGCTGTTCTGACACTTTACACCTGTTAACCCATTCAGTCCTCACAGGGACCCTAACAGGTAGGTACATTGTTAGCCTTATTTGACCGGTGTGAAAACCAGGGCTAGCCAATTAAATTACCTAAAGTCATGAGCTGATGAGGGAATGGGGTGGGCTGAAATCAGGCCACCTGACTCCAGAACTCTTTTTTCGGGAAAGGGAGAGATAAATTGTGCCTCTTGGGCCTTTGAGGAAAGTAAGCTGAGGGCAGAAGGTGGGCAGATAGCTTCAGGGGTGGAAGTGGAGAGGAGAGCTGGAGAAATTCTCAGAACATTCTTAGAGAAGCAGGTGGCTGGGCCAACGCAGGGAGTGCACGGTCTGCGGTGCAGGGTGGTCGTCACTGCGGAAGTTGCAGCCTGTGGTAACCAGTGGTAACCCGCCTGGCCAGGCGTGGCAGAGCGGAGGACAACCTAAGCGCGAGCAAAGACTCAGGGGCGGGATCTGATCAGTCCAGTGGATCTTTGGGGGCACCAAGCAGCTAATACTATGAATCCAAACCAACTAAGGAGTACCCAGTCCAGGCGATTCCAGCCGACAGTGGGTGGGGGGCCCTGGCCATGCTGTGCCCCTTCTCATCTTGAACATCCAGGATGAGCAAATCGCTTAACTCTGGGTCGCCCAGGTGTCCCGAAAAGTTGGATGATTTCTGAGATGGCGCCAAAATCGAATCCCGTCCGGCTCCAGCCCTGCGACCCGTCAAGAGCAGGTGTGAAGCGCCGTCCTCGACGCTGGGCGCCTTGCCCAGGGGGTGCGCGGAGCCCCCTCTGCACGCGCAGGGGCGGAGGGAGGCAGGGGGTCTCCCGGGTGCCCAGCGCCAGCCTAGCGGCATTTTCGCGCCCTTGGTCCCCTCGGGCCGCACGTGAGGCCGAGGAGACATCAGGTCAACGGTACCCCCGGGCGCTCGCGGGTACCCCTGGAGCCCTCTTCCCCCGGAGCCCGACGCAGCCTCCTGGCGGGGACCGAATGGAGCTCCACGCTGGGCCGGGGGCTGAGCCCGTCGCTCGCGGTCCCCGATCGGGTCCCCGGCGGGTGTCGGCGCTCAGCCAGGCGGCGGCGTGCGGGGTCCGCCGCGTGCCCACCGCAGGGAAGGGGCGGGGGCCGCAGGGCGCGGGAGGAGCGGCGGCGGCGGGCGCGGCGCCAGGGCGAGCGCGGCGGGCGACGGGGGAGGCGGGGGTGAGGAGCGGCCGCCCGCGGGGCCCGCGGTCACTCGGCGGCGGCGGCGGCGGCGGCGGTGGCGGGCGGCGCGCACCATGCCGTCCTTCGACCAGGTGCTGCGCAAGGCCGGCGAGTTCGGGCGCTTCCAGCGGCGCGCGTTCCTGCTGCTGTGCCTGACGGGCGTCACCTTCGCCTTCCTCTTCGTCGGCGTGGTCTTCCTGGGCACCCAGCCCGACTACTACTGGTGCCGCGGGCCAAGCGCCGCGGCGCTGGCCGAGCGCTGCGCCTGGAGCCCCGCGGAGGAGTGGAACCGCACGGCGCCCGCGCTCCGCGGCCCCGCGCCCCGCGAGCGCCGCGGCCACGGCCGCTGCCAGCGCTACCTCCTGGAGGCGGCCAACGCCAGCGCCGGCGCCGCGGCCGCGCTCGGCTGCGCCGATCCGCTCGCCGCCTTCCCGAACCGCTCGGCGCCCCTCGTGCCGTGCCGCGGCGACTGGCGCTACGTCCAGACCCGCTCCACCATCGTCAGCGAGGTAAGGCGCGCCCGGAGCGGGATCGGCGGGAGCCCGGCGTCTCTGCGGGGCGCGCGTGGCCCCGAGGACTCGGGAGGGGGCGAGAGGGCGGCCACCAGGGCAGATCCGTGCAGATGGAGACCGGGGTTGGCCACCTTTGGGGACCGACCAGGCTCACGCCCCACTGGCAAGTGTTGCGTTCTGAACACCGGGGACAGCCTTTAGGTTCTTGCGCTGGCGAGTTAACCGAGAGGCGTTGGTTGTGGGTGGGAAGGGAAACTTTCAGAGGAGCCACGCCGGAGACGCTTGGCTCCCACCTGCCCAGCAAGCAAAGGATTCCAGTACGATGTGCGTTGACTTTGAGATGCGTTGCTGCACGGTTGGAGATTAGGAGGTCACTGCTGGCAGAGAAAATGTCTCAGGGGGTGCGCGACGTTAGCGAGTCTGGATTGGCTTGTGGTCTCCGGGGGGCCCAGGTTAAAAGATATCAAAGTTTGAAGGTAGCACAACTTTTTCCGGCTGCCCCAATGAGTATCTGAAATACAAAGGGACAAAGGTCAAAGCTCTTTGGGGAATGGTTTTGGTAAAACTTCTTTGGGGCAGAGAGCAGCAATTTAAGAGAAGTTGTGAAAGCCCAGGATAGGAGTTCGTGGCCTGCTGGTAAATCACAGGCAGACAAAAGGAGGGGCTGCACGCCTTTCACCCTGGACCCTCAATTTACTGCAGCGGCTGCTGGGGTGAGCGGACCGATCCTTACGTTTTGTGGAGGGTGTTGGTCCGCAGCGCCTTCGGAGGGCAGGTGGGCTCCCCGCCCTTCGCCTCAAGCCTGTTTCTGCCCGGTTGGGCAGCTACGGTGCATCCTTGCGCTCACGCTCGGAGACAATCAGCCCCCACACTGCTTCAGTAAAGGCGGCTCTCAGGGCTGAGCAGCTTGATCGAACTTTGTCTATAATCAAAGCTCAGCTTAACTTTTACGAAAAGCTCCCATGTGCTCAGGGAAAGGAAGAAGGAGAAACTTCGTGTTTATTTTAGTTTTTGTCATAAGCAAATTTAAAAGACTTGGATCATGGGGGAAATGCTAGACTCGGAGGCAGGAGCACCCCTTCTGTGGCTGTGAGTGGAGGTGGTTGGTCTGGTGACCTGCTGTCTGAGTTGGGGTGGTGCTTGGGGAGGTCCTTCTGTTCTGTAAGGCCGTGGGTGTCTTAGCACACTGCATATGGCCCATGCTAATTGCTCTCTGCCTGCAGCCATAGCCCTGTGGCATCCAGTCCTGTCAGATCTTGGAAGCTAAGCAGGGTGGGGCCTGGTTAGTACTTGGATGGGAGACCCCCTGGGAACACCAGGTGCTGTAGGCTTGGGAGATGGACCTGGCAACCCACTCCCAAAAATCAGTCTGCCACTGAAAACCCTAGAAACAGCAGAGAAGCACTGACAATAGTGTTTCTCCTGTTGTACGTGGGGTCACTATGAGTTGGATACTGACTCCAGGGCACCTGAGAACAACAATAACAATTGCTCTCTGGGTAAAATCCACGGCAGTGGGCACTACCTGCTGGGCAGTGTGTGGGGTGTGTGTATGTCCACTTCATCCCACAGTAGGCTGGGGATGGCTTTCTAAGCTGCGGGCATCTTGTTAGGGATTTCACCATTGAAATGGATAGGACAGGCCTTGGAAACAGATGGCCTTAGCACCGGTGCATCCTGGGAACTCTCAGGTGGCTGCTTCTACTGTCTTCCACAGGGCTGCTTCGTACCTTCCTCCCAGTTGAACTAAAACATACTGCGTTCAGGTGAGGTTGAGATGAGTCAACGAGGTCCTTGAACATCAAACGAGAGAGTCATAAACATCCGTAAATGAATGCCATGACAGGTATTTCAGAAACATTCTAGAGTTCCAGGGATAGTGGCTTGCCAGGGTTTTATCAAGATGGTCTTATGAAGGTCATCAGCTCCTAAAAGGCAATGTGCAATGATGGAAAGTCAGGAGATAGGTCCTACATAGTCTCTAGCTAGCCCTGTGGCTATAGCTCCTTGGAAAAACCACCTAACCTCTCTGGGCTGAGCATTCTCTTTTGTAAAAGTAGGCATTGGAGTAAGCCTTTAGCCATCCTACAAAAGCCATCATGGCCACCAGTAGGTTACTGCTCTGTGTACTCAGAATAAAGCTTATACATCTTCAGGGAAAACTAAGATGACACTCAGAATGGGCTCCTTAAAGCCACAGCCAAGTTATTGAAATATACTGCAGAGATGTATTTTTTTAAATCACAGATAGTTTTGTGCTCCTTTTGGCTTGTTTGTCTTTCATATTTTAGCTCTTAAGAAGAAACCTCCTATCTATTCAGGAAATCCACCCATCCTAAATAACTCAGGGGGCTGGGATATAGCTCAATTACTACAGCATTGCTCCATAGTCTCTGAGGTCCTGGGTTTGATTCCCAGCACCGCAAAAATGAGAGAAGGATGTGGCAATCCACTCCCGAGGCAAACCCAAAATAATCAGCCAATAAAAGCCCTATGAAGGTTGCTGAAAGTTGGACACTACTAGATGGCACAACAACAACTCTTTGGGAGAAGGACCCAGCAACCCACTCCCAAAAAACAATCTGCCATTTAAAACCCTATGAACAGCAGAGAAGCACTGACAATAGTGTTTCACTTGTTGTATGTAGGGTCACTATGAGTCAGATACCAACTTGATGGCATCTAACAGCAACAAATAACTCAAGATCTCATGGGGTTTTGTGTGGCTAGTGTTTTGCTGTCTTTGGTTTTGAATATGAACCAATTAATTTTGGTTCTTTCCCATTCTATCATAGTGATAGAACTGTAGTTCTATCTGATCCCAATGTATTTTTGTAGACCTCATGTCTAAGACATGAATCATACAGCATAGGTGCATTGGGAGAGGTCAAGAAGTGGACAGGCTTCCCAGATTCTAGATGCCTCCATATGGCTATTATACTTAATACTTGTGTCATTGTGCTAGCTTTTTGGAAGGGAGAGGTGAAGCCAGAGATGTTAGAGGACCTTCCAGGATCCCATACCCTTTATGTAGCCAAATTGGATTAGAATCCAAGAGTCCTGATTGTAAATTAGTGTTCTTTCCTACTTCAGCCCTGTAAGTCTTTCAAACAAGTCCAGGAAATATGATACTGAAATTGCTCATGCTTTATAACCTGCAAGAAACTTTGCTGAACCTTTGTGTTTACTTTGTTGCTACTGTAGTCCTCTAGCTAAGAGGTCTTTTTGTTTCATTTAGTGGAGTTGGGAACCACAGTCAACAGGGCTGGCTGCTGGGGAGGTGGTGCCTTAATTTGATGGGAGTAGGTCTCTGTCCTCTTGATATGAGCATTTCAAAATTGTCAGATTTTATCCACTCTCTTTGCAGCTTACAACTCAAAGTAACTCCAAAGGGCTAAGTGAAGGGTGAATGTCGAGTGTAGGGCTGGTTTAATTCACTCCCTAGGGAGGGCTACGTTAGGACTGATAGTAGGATTTTTTAAATGTTTTCTAATATATCGTAAATGAAAAAAGAGCCTCTCCCTAGTCTATCATGGGCTTTAGAGCACCTTTAAAAACAGACTGAATCACGATTGCGCTTCCCTTCTAAATAATCATTTTTTCCTCCAGAATAAAAGAAAGTCAGTTTGAGGCGTGTGGCTGTTCTGTTGAAGAGAACGCGGGTGCTTTGTACTCAGGGGTCGTCCACAGCCTTCATGGGTCTCTTTTGTTTCCTGTACAACTGTTCCAAGACAGGCCCGCCTGGTGGGCCAGCCTACATTAGAGCCAATCTTGTGCCGTTCTCACAGAGGATTTGTTGAGCATGTGATTGTGCTCTTAGAGATGCAGGAAAAGGGAGGTAGCCAGGCCCAAACTCTAGTCTGAGCACAGTCTCTGATTTGCTATAGGTGCTTTAGAAAGAATCTATTTCTGTATTGTTTTCATTTCTAATATTGTTTATGCCTTCCCTCTTCTTTGCTGAATTAATTATACCACTGGAATGTCTGTTGTATTTCTGCTTCAAATACCCAACTATGGCACTGTTTTGTATTTCATTGATTTCCCCTTTTTACTATTTGTTCTTATTGTTTGGGGTTATTCTAAATGCACCTTTTCCAGTTAAGTTAGATGCTTAGCTCAATTATTCCCAGCCTTTTTTTTTTAAAAAAATAGAGTGAATATTTAAAGCTATAAATTTGCTTCTATGAACTTTTTGGCTTCACTTTAAGTGTCAAAATGTATATTTAAATTATTTTTCCATTCTCAGCATTTTAAGCTCTCATTATTATTTCTCTATTGACTCACGATTTACTTTAGAGACTTTTTGTTAAATTTCAAATGTATGCTGATTCTTTTTGATTGTGAGATTCTTTTTTAACTGAGGTATTCAGAGAATGTGGTCTTCATGATACTGATTCTTTGACTTTTATTGAAGTTTGCTTTATGGACTTATAACAAATCATGTTTTGTAAATGTCCCATAGGCATCTGAGAAGAATGTGTGATCTTTAGTATTGTTTTAGTATAGCAGGGTTGTATAGATGCTCTATATTTGAAAATATTCTAAATTTTAATTAACTTTTCATATGCTTGGTCTATCAATAATTAAAGAAGATCATTGAAATTTGACATTATTTTGGTGAGTTTGTCAGTTTACTATATTTTCAGATTTTAAAATGTTCATACAAGAGATGCTTTTACCAAATATGTATACATACAAATTTAGAGCTCACAAACTCTTCATCATGAATCAAACTTTTGTATTATAGTATTGTAAAATCCTACCTAAAAATTCATGTTGTTTTGCCCTAGTGTCTATTTTGTCTGATATTCATATAGCTACATCAGGTTTTGATTAATATTTGTCTGCAACATCTTTTATTATCCTCAGCTTTCAAATTTCCCATGTTCTAATTGTTTGGTGTCACTCATAAAGTATATATGACTTGATTTTGCTTTTATCTAGCATACTTAGTCTTCTTGCAGTAGTCAGCTTTCTATCACTATGACAAAATGCTGAGGTAATCAACTTATAAAGAAGAAAGGTTTGCTCTAGCCCATGGTTTCAGAGGTTTCAGCCACTGGTTGCTTGGTTGCATTTCTTCAGGCCTGTGGTCAGGCAGTACATCCTGGTGGAAGTGCAGGAGGAAGGAAGCTGTTTACTGCATGAGAAGGAAAGAGAGAAGGGGCTAGATTCCCAATGTCCACCCAGGATCATGCTCCCAGTGACCTAACTTCCTTCCACCAGTCCCCGCTTCTGAAGGTTTCACCATCTGCCAGTAATGCTCCAGGCTGTTGACTAAGCCTTTGCGGGACATTTGAGGTCCAAGCCACAAACACTCCTTTAATCCAGTCCTGCATCTTTAAATTTATTGTGGCAAGTGATAGACTTGGGCATGTTTTTTTTTCTTTATCTCAATCTTTTTATGTTTTTCTTCTTTTCCCCCATCCTTTAAAAAAGTGGCTTTTAAATTTTTTGTTCATATTCTATTTTATTCTTTTTTTTTCTTTGTTTGGATTTTAAATCCTTTATTTCAGTTCTCTTGGTGATTACTCTTGGGAATTTTGCTGTGATGACTTAACAAAACCTAAACTGAATACTGTAGTTGCCTCCTCGACAATTTAAGCATTGCAAACACTTTTGTTCAGGCCTTCCTTCTCCTGTCATACAGGTATCTGTAGCCCATATTCTAGTTCTATTCTTTTATTAGTGGTTTATGTTCTTTATGTCGTTCATGTGTGCTTGAGTTCGTGTTTATACTGTATTTGCCCATCCCTTCCTGTGGAGTCTCATTTCCCCTCCCCCAGCCTTTATTTATTTATTTATTTGTTTGTTTGTTTATTTATTATTTGTGGTCCTGGGGGTTGAACCCAGGACCTCGCACTTACATGCTTTGCAAGTGCTGGACCACTGAGCTGTACCCTCAGCCCATTTTTAAAAAATTTTTGAGACAGGGTCTCCTTAAATTTTGCAGACTACCTCCGGTCTCTAACTTGCCATCCTCCTGCCTCTGCCTCCCAAGCCGCTGGGATTACAGGTGTGCGCCTGGCTCTCCCCAGTTGTGTTTGAAGTAAGTCTTTAAAAAGTTTCTTTAATGTGTATGTGTAGGTGATAAATATTTCCAGTTTTTGCTCCTATTGGCATGTCTTTATTTCATCTTTATTTTGGAAAGTTAGTTTTGACAGGTAAATGGTTCTAGATTGCAGTTATTTTCCCCTCTGTCTTTCGTAATTGGAGTCCTAAGCCAGAGGCCTGGCTCTGGGGGTTCCACCTTGTCAGGTCTGGCCACTTGCCCAAATGAAAGCAAAGTAAAGTGGTGGAGAAAGGCAGGGGAAGATTTTAACCAAACGGCCAATTTGGGAAGGTGGCGGGTCAGCATTTCAGCCCATCCCTGGCCGATGGACCTGAGCTTTAGGTTTGGATAGAGGAATATTTGAGGGGACAGCGGAGAGGCGAGAGGTGTGCAGAATCCAGCAGTCTTGCTCAGAGTGTGGTCTGGTGGATCATTTTCTCAGTTGTGGTGTTTTGAAGTCCTTTCTGCTTAAGGGGCCACTCCAGTCCCCAGAGATGATTGTCCCTGCTGGTGTGTGTGGGGGGATGATCCCACCATGGGCCTGTGTCTGCAAGGCTCTGCCATTCCTGGAGTCCAAGGTGACTGCAGGCCTAGGACGATGTCTGGAGACCTCCAGGTGCCTGTTGGGGTCTGGAACAGGACCCTGTAAAAGCTGACAGGGAGATGCCTGGTTACCCTTGTCTCTGTGCCTTCAACCTTGAAAGGGGACAGATGGGTTAGAGATCACCAGCTTTTGAACTGACAAGCCTTGAGTGATTAACCTGCCCGTGTGCAGAGTTAAGCCAGTGTCTGACCCAAAGTAAACAGGCCAGAAGCCAAATGAAGGCAGAAGTGCCAGGCTTTTATCCCGCTTTCAGTTGCTTCACAGGCCCAAGTGAGGAGACAGTGCTTTTCAGCGAAAGCAACTTTTTTTTTTCTTTTTTTTTTTTTTCTGTACTGGGGGTTGAACCCAGGGCATCGCGCTTGCATGCTCTGCAAGTGCTGGACCACTGAGCTGCACCCCCAGCCCATATTTTTACTCTTTGAGACAGGGTCTCGCTAAATTACACAGACTGCCTCTGGTCTCGAACTTGCGATCCTCCTGCCTCCGCCTCCCGAGCTGCTGGGATTACAGGGGTGCACCACCACACCCAGCCCCCATAAGGTTTTCTATGGCTGATTGTTTCAGAAGTGGGCTGCCATATCCATCTTCCATTTTTGCAGTACTGGGGATCAAACCCAGGGCCTCAGAGAGTGCAGAGTGGCACTCTACCAACTGAGCTAAACCCCAGCCCTATGTGACTGTGTCTTTTACTTTTTTCTGACAGCTGGTATTTTGGATCATTCACAATAGTGCAGTTGCAATTATTTAGCATTTGAGATATGCCAGGTACTGGGCTATGCGAGGCCCACAAAGATGAGTGAAGTCTTGTCTGTGAGCAGCTCAAGGCTGGGAGGCCAGGGAAACTGCACTGAGATACTAATGTGATGAGGGTGGGGGTGGGGGTGGTGGAGGGGCGCTGCCTTGGGATGGGAACCAGGGCAGAAATTACCTTGACCTTGAACTCTACCTCAGAAGACAGGGAGGAGTCCAAGGTGAAAGGAGGAGGAAAGAGATGTTCAGTTCTCACATTCTCTCTTCAACACCATCTTTTTCTCTGTATCTATTGAGAGTCACAGAGCAGTGGTTGGTGCGCATTCCTGGGTCCCATCTGCAGGGTTTGGAATCCAAACCTAGGGGCTGGGTTTGTTGTTGTTGTTGTTAGGTGTCGTCAAGTCGGTATCCAACTCATAGCGACCCTCATAGGGTTTTCAATGGCTGACTGTTTCAGGATTCCCTTGGGAGTGGATTGCCAGGCCCTTCTCCCATTTTTGCAGTGCTGGGAATTGAACTCAGGACCTCAGAGACTGCAGAGCAGCGCTCTACCAACTGAGCCAAATCAGGGGCTGGGTTTAGGAGGCTTTTTTATTTCCAAGCATCCAGGGCCAAGGCAGGGGCTCTGCAGACCTCCCAGGCAGACATGCGGGGGAATTCTTACTGAGAAGTGTGATGAGAATGTCATGACTAGAACAGGAGTCAGCACTACTTGTGCCAAGCCCGCCCTGGAGTGGATGCCTCAACCCCTGATCTCCAGGCGGGAGTCTCAGATCTTATCTGATGAGATGCTGCTGTTTATTTCCAAGAAAGCTTTGCAATCCCCAGAGATGTGCAACAGATAGGAACAGCATATAATTGATTGGATTGGGGGCCCACAGCGGATCCACACCCACTGGGAATCTTGGAGAAGTGCTTTGGGCAAAGGCAGGGGGCACAGCTAGATGGGACATTTGAAGTCGTGGCACTGATGTCTACACTTTTTGATCTATGGGTCAAAGATTCTTGGCATGAGAGCCTTGTTGTTGTTGTTAGGTGCCATTGAGTCGTGTCCGACTCATAGTGACCCTTATAGGGTTTTCAATGTCAGATTGTTTTTCGGGATTGCCTCAGGAGTGGGTTGCCACATCCTTCTCCCATTTCTGTGGTGCTGGGAATCGAACTCGTGACCTCAGAGACTGCAGAGTGGCGCTCTACCAACTGAGCTAAATCCCAGTCCATGAGAACCTTAGTAGAGTGAAAAGAACATTTGCATCCTCTGGGGTCAGATGGATCTGATCCTAAATCCCAGCTCCCTTATCCATCAGCATGAGAGGTAAGTCAGAGCAGCTCCCAAGCCCAGGCTCCCTGGATCTAGGCTGAGTGTAAGAGCACCCGCTTCAGCGCTGGCTCTGGCAAACGCACATGGCGTCTGCATTGTGCATACACAGCCGGCCATGTGGCTACTCGAGACAGCTTGGTTCCCGTGGACCATGTAAGGACTCTTAAGCCAGGTGGGAGCTGGCGGAGGGCCAGATTTGACCCTGGAACTGTAGTTATCTCTCCATTAGTATAGCAGAATAAATCACTAATAGACTTGCATTGTTGTTGTTGTCAGGTGCCATCAAGTTGGTGTCCGACTCATAGCGACCCTATGTACAACAGGTGAAACACTATTGTCAGTGGTTCTCTGCTGTTTGTAGGGTTTTCAATGGTAGATTGACTTTTGGGAGTGGGTTGCCAGGTCCTTCTCCCATATAGATTTGCATATACATACATACATATATATACACATATACACACACATACACATATACACACATATATATACATACGCACACACACACATATATATACATATATATACACACACATATTACATATATGTTATTAGGTGCCCTTGAGCTGAGTCCAACTCATAGCGACCTTCATAGTGTTTTCAGTGGCTAATTGTTTCAGGATTGCTTTGGGAATGGGTTGCCAAGTCCTTGTCTCATTTTTGCAGTAGTAGGGAGTATATGCCTGCAGCCCAATCACTGTGGCATCCCATTCTGTCAAATCTCAGAAGCTAACCAGGGTGGGGCCTGGTTAGTACTTGGATGGGAGACCACCTGGGGACACCAGGTGCCATAGGCTTGGGAGAAGGACCTGGCAACCCACTCCCAAAACAGTCAGCCATTGAAAACCCTATGAATAGCAGAGAAATACTAACAATAGTGTTTCACCTATTGTACATAAGGTTGCTATGAGTCAGACACCAACTCAATGGCACCCAACAACAACAACATATATATTTTCTTGGCCACTTATTTGCCATTGAAGCTGAGAACACCAGTACCTTTCCTCTGGGACACAGAAGTTTGTCATATTTTCTGGATCTCCTTGCAACTTGTTGGGTCATGTGTCTAAGCTCTGGTCAGTGATGTTGGGGGAATGACCATGTGACATTCTCAGGCCCAGAGCCAAAGTCCCCCTTCTCCTTTCAACCCACTCCCCCCTCCCTTTCTTCTTACATATGCTAGCAGTGGACCTGGAAGGGTGAGAGGGTGGGGGAGTCCTCAGACGGAAATAGCCCATTTCTGGAAGTGCGCAGAGGTGGCAGCCCCTCTCCTCATCCCTAGTCTCCCCACCAATTAATGCTTGGGAATATGGGACCATGAATAAGAAACAAACTTTCTTGTGTGAAGCCACTGAGACGTGAGGAGCTGCTTGTTACAGTGTCTTCTGTTAGCCTGGCCTGACTGATACATTTTGGTATTTTTCCTGGTAGGGAAATATTACAAGACCGAGGCCCCTTATAAAACCGCAGGGGAGCTGGCACTTTGGGAAGAGTCCTCCCGTTGTCTGGCACATGGGCCACCCAGGATCCTGCCCACCCAGTGTCTGTGCCTCTGGGGCTCCTCTCCATGCCACACCTGCCCCCTCCTTTTCTCAGAATCCCTTTCTTCCTCATGAGGCCATTCTATTCTTTTCCCTTTCACACGCAGCTTAGAGTTCCTTTGTCCAGAAGGGACCTTCCCTAACCCCTGCTTCCGCTCTGGGGTCCATTTGGGATCCTGCTCTGCCTAGTCCCTCTACTGTGTGCTGGTAGCGTAAATGGCCACCTCCCTCACGTGACCGTGAGTGTCCGGAGTGAAGATGCTCGGGACCCCACTGCCTCACACAGTGTTTTGGAAATATTTGAGATTAAATTCAAGAGTGATCGAGAAAGGAAGTGAGTGGCAAATCTAACTCCTTTTATAACCATGGCTAGGACAGCGCCCAAATTGACCATCACAGAGTAGCAAAGCCCATGTCTCCCAACAGCACCACTCCGCATTACTGGAGGTCTAGGATAAATGCCTTAGCCCTGGTAGTCCCAGTATGTCAGAGAGCATGGGTGAGGGACAGATGGAGGACATTTAATTGATGCGGCCACTCTGGGAAGAGGAAGAAAGCAATGGGTTCCGTGACTCCAACTCTGTCTTTGGCATAGTGGCGTGCGCTGTAGGTTTAGTGGAGGCAGAATGGAGCAGGGGCAAGGGGCACGTGACACATGACACATCACACGTCATGAGGCAGTCCTGCCCAGGCTGTGGCCCTGCTGAGCCTTACCCCAGTTCCGGTTCTGCAAGGTGTTGCTCAGGGGGCACCAAGGGTCCCAGGAGCTGATGGCTCCTGTTGGGGGTGATCTTGGTGTGGGGCTGTGTGTCTGCGAGGCTTTGCTACTCCTGGAGGTCAAGATGACTGTAGGGTTAGGACCATGACTAGAGACCTTTGGGCACCTTGTAGGGGTTTGGGACAGGACCTCATAAGAGCTGGCAGTGAGATGTCTCTGTTACTCTCGTCTCTGCGCCTTCAGCCTTAAGGCGGATGACACGGGTTAGGGACGGCCAGATTTTAGACAGACGCTCCGTGATGGTTAATGTGGCTACGTGCAGAGTGTAGCAGGGGGTGACCCACAGGAAAGGGGACAGGTGCTGAGTGAAGGTAGAGGGGCCAGGCTGTTATCCTGCCAGGTCCAGATAAGGCATCTGTGCTTTTCAACAAAAACTATTTCTCTCTATTCCTCTTTCTTTCTTCCTCTCTCTTCCCCTCTCTTTCTTTCTTCTTTCCTTCCTTCCTTCCCCCTTCCTTCCTTCCTTCCTTCCCCCCTCCCTCCCTCCCTCCCTTCCTTCCTTGCCCCCTCCTTTCCTTCCTTCCTCCCTCCCTCCCTCCCTCCCTTCCTTCCTTCCTTCCCTTCTGTCTTTCTTTGTGCACTGCAGGCATGTGTTAAACCCAGGGCCTCCCACATCCTAGACATATGCTGTGCAACTGAGCTGAAACCCCAGACCCCTTTTCCATTTTTTGAGACAACATCTCACTAAGTTGCTCAGGATGCCTTTGGCCTCAAATTTGGGATCCTCTTGCCTCAGTCTCCTGAGTCACTGGGATTATAGGTGTGCACCACAGCACCCAGCTAGCAAAAGCAGTTTCTAAGTCCCTGTTCTTGGGAGAAGGACCCGACAACCCACTCCCAAAAATCAATCCACCATTGAAAACACTGTGAACAGCAGAGAAGCACTGATAATAGTGTTTCACCTGTTGTACATAGGGTTGCTATGAGTCAGATACTGACTCCACAACAAGTCCCTGTTCTAACAGTGCAGAGTCCTTGCATCTCCTGCCTCCTGGGACCCACAAGAAGCAACAAAGCATTAGGTGACAGAGGTCCGGCAGGACCCACGCCCCAGGCCTCTGGAGCAGAGATTGCGGAGGCTTAACTTGACCGGACTCTGTCTGCACGTGGATCCTGTCATTTCCAGGACCTATGTGGGGGATGTGACCTGGCACACGGAAGAGACAGGAGGCACAGACTGCTGGCTCTTTGTGGCAGTCATGGTTATGTGCTGACGTCCATTGTGCAGAAAGAGCTTCCCTCAGCTGTCCTGGCTCTGCCCAGCCGGCCTGTGTCGTCAGCCGGGCCGTCTGCAGGAGCAGCTGGGCCCAGGCGCAGGGCCCAGCAGCACGAGGGTGTGGGGGGCCTGGCGCCCACAGTGCTGAAACACAGCTGGATCCGCCAAGGCGGTAGAGCAGAGCAGGCTCTACCTAGGCTCCAAGCAGAATGAAACCTTTCCGACATTCTTCCGTGCGTGCGTGCGTGTGTGTGTGTGTGTGTGTGTGTGTGTGTGTGTGTGTGTGGTTCCTTTCTCAAACCATCACCAAGAAAGGAGTTAATTTTTATTCCACAAGGAAAAGGCAAAGAGGTTCCTTAGCCTGTGTGGGGCAGCAATTTTAGAGTGATAAATGTCTGGCGAGCGTGTTGGTGATGGCTAGGGCTCTTCTATCCGGGCAAGGGATCAGAAGTGTGGTTTTAAAAGGACTTTCTCAGTGCTTCTCAGTGTTAATAAATAAACAAAATAACTTCAGGGCTAGTGCTTGGTCACAAGTGCGAAACATAGTGAAGGATGAAGTTTAGGGACTTGCAAGAAGGAGAGTAAATGTGATTTTGAAATCAGCGTATTGAAACTGTGCAGTGGTTTTAATGGTAGGTGGCTGGGGCCCGTGCAACCAGCCCTCAGTGTATAAGACTGAATGAACATGTGAACTTTAGAAACTGGGTTGTTGTTGTTGTTGTTAGGTGCTGTCGAGTCGAGTCCGACTCATAGCGACCCTCACAAGGTTTTCAATGGCTGTTTCGGGATTGCCTTGGGAGTGGGTTGCCACGTCCTTCTCCCATTTCGTGGTGCTGGGAATCGAACGTGGGGCCTCAGAGACTGCAGCGCAGCACTCTACCAACTGAGCTAAATCCTAGCCCAGAAACTGGGTTGAGGGTGGTGAAAAATGCAGGTTGGGGCAGGGGTGTGGTGTCTGTGGCCAGATAGTTTCTGAAATGCCCGATGTTAATCTTTGACTAATCAGCAAAGCAGACAGTGTGGTGCGGAGAGGGCAGGAAGGCGTGGTTGACGTGGGTGTGCCTGGGGTGCCACTGACTGAGATGCCTCTGTCTGCTTCACTCTGCCTCTGAGTCGGTGTTCAGATCCCGGTTACATTTAACCCCCGCCCTGAACTCAGGGTTGCTTTATCTGTGTCAGGGCCGGTGGGTGCCTTGGGATGAAGATAACTTAACACATGGCGGTGCTGGATTCCTGAGATCAGGATGGGTACTTCCTTTGGGTCAAGCTTCCTTCCAGTGAGCTTGCTGGGTTGTAGATGATGGAGACCAGGAGGAAGTAGGAATGGCTGAGGGTCTGGTCCCGCTATAGCCCATGTGCAACCTGCCTTCCTAAACATCTGCACCAGGTCCTTGGGAAAGTCAGGAGGGGACCCTCCATGGACCATGCACACAACAGAAACTCCTGGATGGAGACAGGGTGGCCCACGCCTGACTTCAGACACCGGGGCTTGTGCTGCTGCAGACGCAGGCTCAGGAGGCAGGTGACCTGTTGTGTAGGGCGCACACAGCATTGCTCTGGGCAGGGGATATAACCGAGTGGCGTGCGGGTCTTTAGCTTTCCTTCGTGGCAGGATTGCAGCACTTTACCCTTCTGCTTTCAGCCGCTTTGGCCATTACCTGCTGAGAGATCCGGGAACCGACTGCCTTTCTGTGGCTTCCTAATGCACAAACAGGAGTTTCTTGCCCAGGCTTTGGGGACAGACCACAGCATGGCAGCTTCGGCATGCCCTCTGCGAGTGGTTTTTATTTTCACAGGGGTAACTCAGAGGCGGCCTAGGTGAAAGGGTGGTTTGCTATGAAGTGCCATTAGCACTTGAATGAGACACCTGATTGGTGACTTGAAGGAGACATCTATATGGAGCCTTTTTGAGACACCTGCATGGAGCCTTTTTCAGACTTTGATGGGCTCGAGCCTTGATGGGTCCCCTCCCAGACAGAAGAGAAAAAAATTGAGGGGAGGGCTGGTCCCAACTGCAGGACAACAGTGATGGGGCGAACTGGACTCATGAACCCCTTTGGCTCTGAGTTTCTGATGTAGAGTTTCTGCAATTGCAGCCCCAGTGCTCTTGCACTGACGGAGCTAAGGGCACGGCAGCCCCCTTGAGAACACAGGCCCCCACGTGGGAAGCCGGCTTAGCGAGCAGCCCACAGCCTCCCCTCTGCCCCACAGTGTCGCACGGCCCCGATGCCTTTTTCAGTTGTTGCTCAGCCCAGTGTGCGCACAGGATGGCTCTGATTTCAGGGCGCCTCTGCCAACTGGAAGCATCGGGCGACCGACGGCTTAAGATGAAAGGCAACATGCGTGTCTCCAGCCCTGTGGGGAGAGATGTCGTAAGCTGATGCCTCTGAGCCGTAAACAGAAGAGACCGAGGTCCAGGAGCTCCTATTCTGAAGACTCATTGTGGCATATTTATGGGGATAGGGGGATGCAACCAAAATTGTGCACATTTAATATTGGGGATTTTTTTAAAGTGTTGCTCTGCAGACACCTACTGAGAAGGGGTTTCCTGTCATTGTTCTTGAGTGAGTTTTCAAAGCAAATACTCCTGGGGAAGTCACATGGATCGTTAAAAATATCAAATATGTACAGCTGGGTGCAGTGGCGCATGCCTGTAATCCCAGCGGTTTGGGAGGTGGAGGCAGGAGGATCGCAAGTTCGAGACCAGAGGCAGTCTGCGTAACTTAGTGAGACCCTGTCTCAAAAAGTAAAAACATGGGCTGGGGGCACAGCTCAGTGGTCCAGCACTTGCAGAGCATGCAAGTGCAAGGCCCTGGGTTCAACCACCAATACCACCAAAAAAAACAAAACAAAACAAAACATATATATATATATATATATATATATATATATATATATATACACACACACACACACACACACATACATACATACATACATTGTTGTTGTTGTTAGGTGCCGTCGAGTCAGTATCCGACTCATAGTGACCCTCATAGGGTTTTCAATGGCTGACTGTTTTCGGAATTGCCTTGGGAGAGGATTGCCAGGCCCTTCTCCCATTTTTGCGGTGCTGGGAATTGAACTCGGGACCTCAGAGACTGCAGCGCAGTGCTCTACCCACTGAGCCAAATCCTAGCTATATATATACATATATATATATGTACATATACATGTACACACATATATACACACACACACACACATATATATATATAAAATATGCAGAGTAGAGGAGAAAAGTAGATTGAAACTAATTCAAATTAATTTGGCATCAACTTTAAAAATTCAGATAAGTAAATTAATTTCGGTCCTGGAGTGTAAGAAACTGTTCTGTGACTCTTTCCCACAGGGGTTCTTGATCTTTCCATGTCCTTTCTCAAACCATAACCAAGAAAGGAGTTCATTTGCATTCCACAAGGAAAAGGCAAAGAAGTTCCTTAGCCTGTGTGGGGCAGCATTTTTAGAATGATAAATGTCTGGCAAGCGTGTTGGTGATGGCTCATGTTAGTTGGACTTTTCATTGCTGTAACAAAATGCCTGACACAAACAATGTTAAGAGAGGCACAGTTTGTTTTGGCTCTTGGTTTCAGAAGTGTCAGTTCATCACAGCAGAGAGGGCGTGGCAGACACAGCAGCTCACTTGATGGAGACCGGAAAGCAGAGAGAGAGAGAGAGAGAGAGAGAGAGAGAGAGAGCGAGAGAGCGAGAGAGCGCGAGCGAGAGCGCGAGAGCGAGAGCGAGCGCACATGCCTTCCCTAGCTGGCTTCCTTCCTTTCCCCCTTTGATTCCGTCCAGGTCCCCAGCCTGCAGAATGGTGCCGCCCACATTCAGTACTTCCTCCTTCGTTCATCCTCCCTGAAAATGCCCTCACAGACACACTCAGAGGTGTGCTTTACCAAGCTCTGGGGTGCTTTTCAATCGAATCAAGATGATCCATCACACTCATGCACTTGGTAATTGTGTGATCAGTTTATCTGAGGTCTCACTTTGTCAGCATCCTTGTAGGATTGATGCCATTCCCTAGCCACTGTGTGTGCATGGAGAGCTTAGACAGAAGAATTTTGATGTTTAAACCCAACCTAGTCCAATACAGGGCTGGGATTTAGCTCAGCTGGTAGAGCACCGCTCTGGAGTCTCTGAGGTCCCAAGTTCGATTCCTAGCACTGCAAAAATGAGAAAAGGATGTGGCAATCCACTCCTGAGGCAATCCCAAAACAATGAGTCATTGAAAACCCTATGAGGGTTGCTATGAGTTGGACATGACTCCATGGCCCTTAACAACAAGTCTACAACATGTCTACAGCCATTGGAAGCTAAGCAGGGTCAGTCTTGGCTTGTCCTTGGATGGGAGACCGCCTGGGAATACCAGGTGCTGTAGGCTTGGGAGAAGGACCTGGCAGCCTACTCCCAAAGCAATCAGCCATTAAAAACCCTGTGAACAGCAGAGAAGCACTGACAGTTGTTCTGGGCATGGCACAGTGTTGGGTAGTGTTTTGTTCTGTTGTACATAGGTCTTTGAGTCCAACCCGATTCGAAAGAATGTAACAACAACAATGAAGATTTTCTTGAAATAACTGAGTATAAGAAAGTTTCCAGAAAACAGAGTCTAAGAAAGCTTAATCTTGGTTCCCTTTCTAGATTTCATTTTAATATGGCATGACCTTGAATTCATCATCTTGTAACAGCTATTAGAAGAGTAGTAAAGCCAGGTGCAGTGGTGCTTGCCTGTAGTACCATCAGCTTGGGAGGGTAAGGCATGAGGTCCTGAGTTAGAAGCCTGTATAACTCAGTGAGACCCTGTCTCAGAATAAAAACTATTAAATAGGCTGGGGGTGCAGTCCAATGATACAGCACTTGCAAAGTATGTGTGAGGCCTGGTGTTCAAATTCTAAATACTGAAAAATAAAAACTTCTTATACTTTAAAATATTTATAATGATAGTATTCTTATATGTTGTTGTAGTTGGTTTAAAATTCTTGTTTAATGGCATGCTCTGCAATTAGTTTTCCTTACCAAGCTTTTGTACTCCTATTTTATTGACATAATTTTGCCTGGCAAGGTATAAAGCATATACCTAGGCTATGAACTATTTGAGCATTCTTAATAACTATGTATTGACTGTATCTTCCATCTTCACAATCTCTTTGTAACCTTTTCCCTTAAGAAAATAACAGATAACTACAAAAGCTCCAGGGGCTGGGATTTAGCTCAGTGGGTAGAGCGCTGCGCTGCAGTCTCTGAGGTCCCGAGTTCAATTCCCACCACCACAAAAATGGGACAAGGGCCTGGCAATCCACTCCCAAGGCAATCCCAAAACAGTCAGCCACTGAAAACCCTATGAGGGTCACTATGAGTCGGATACCGACTCAACGGCACCTAACAACAACAAAAGCTCCAAAGGGCCAGCATTTTTGAAATGGGAGTACTGCCCCAGGGTGCATTTTCTAAGCCAGTCAGAAGAAAGCACACTCTCAGTTTCGTTTTTCAAGAAATTTTTGATTCCACCTTAATATATGATTCATGCATTTAATTTATGCACTTGTTCCCAAAAATGTGCTCTTTTTACCTTATCCTCCAGTGGCTTGGTGACAGAATAGGGTGATCCCTGAGCTGACATACATGTTCCTATGCGTCATCAGTTCAGAAAAGAAAAAGGAAGCAAATGTAGTTATTCTAATATTTGGTGATTTATTTATTTATATCCACATGTTGAGAAGAGGGGCTGGGGTTTAGCTCAATTGGTAGAGTGCTGCACTGCACTCTCTGAGGACCCGGGTTCCATCCTCAGCACCACAGAAATGGGAGAAGGATGTGGCAATCGACTCCCAAAGTGATCCTGAGACTGTCAGCCATGGAAAACCCTATGAGGGTCGCTATGAGTCAGACCCTACTTGATGGCACCTAACACCAACACCAAGTGAGAAAAAGTTTATTTTGGTACTTTTTTCTTCTTTTTTGCTGTGTTAAGGATTGAACTCAGGGCCTTGTACATGGTAGGCAAGTTCTCCACCACTGAGTTACACCACCAATCAGAAATATATACATATATATTATTTGTTTTTATGCACAATTTTTTGTTATCATCAAAGTTAATAGATTTCATTATGACATTTTTATATATGCACATCATTTTCCATTGCTCACAATCATCCCCCATTATGCTTGCCCCTCTCCTGCTGGGCCCCTGCTACTTGCCTGCCATGCTATATTATATATATATGTTATGTACTTGTTAGGTGCCTTCCAGTCGGTATCCGACTCATAGCGACCCTCATAGGGTTTTCAGTGGCTGACTGTTTCAGAATTGCTTTGGGAGTGGACTACCAGGTCCTTCTCCCATTTTTGTGGTGCTGGGAATTGAATTTGGGACCTTAGAGACTGCAGCGCAGTGCTCTACCACCTGAGCTAAATCCCAGCCCATATATATATATGTGTATATATATATATATATATATGTGTATATATATATATATATGTATGTATTTTTAAAAATCTAGATTCTATATGAGAGATAACATGTGGTCTTTGTGTTTCCCCCACTACCCTTTCTTATTGCCCCTTCTCCCTCCCTTTAATCCTCTTCTGCCTTCTAATAGTCTCTCTTTTACTTTCACAACATATCTATCTATCTATCTATCTATCTGTGTATCTATCTCTTTCTACTTTCATAACACACACACGTAGTTCTGTTGTGTATGAGTCCACACACAACAGAAAATGTGATATTTGTCTTTCTGAATCTGGTTTATTTTCTCTTAAAATAATCTTAAAATGATAGACTTCTCTTTTGTGGGAGATTAATACCACTTCATATAAATCTATTTAAATTTAAATTTTTTATATTCTCTTGATTTAATCTTGGTAGGTCATATATGTCTAGGAATTTATGTCTTCTAGATTTTCCAAGTTTTTGGAATATAACTTTTCAAAATATTCCCTAATGATTATCTAGATTTCTTTGATGATTTTTGTAGCAGCCTTTTTTCATCTCTAATTTTATTAATTTGGGTGCGCTCGCTCGCTCGGCGCGCGCGCGCGCGCGTGCTCGCTCGCTCTCTCTCTCTCTCTCTCTCTCTCTCTCTCTCTCTCGGTTAGTTTGGCTAAGAGTTTGTCCATCTTGCTTATATTTTCAAAGAACTAGTGACTTCTTTTATTGACTAATTGTATTGTTTGTTTAGTTTGCATTTCATTAATTTCTGGCTCAGTCTTTATTTAATTTCTTGCTGGCTACTGACCTTGGATTTGATTTATTCTTGTTTTTCTACAACCTTGAAGTGTATCACTAAGTGTTTTATTTGCGTCTTCTCTGATTTTGGGGGGCTAGGGTTTAGCTCAGTTAGTAGAGTGCCTGCTCTGTACTCTCTGAGGACCTGGTTTCAATCCCTAGCACTGCAAAAGTGGGAGAAGGATGTGGCAGTCCAATCCCCAAAACAATCCTGAAACAGTCAACCACTGAAATCCCTATAAGGGTTTCTATGAGTCAGACAGAACACAATGGAACCTAACAACCACTGATTTTTTTAATGTATGGGCTCATGGCCATAAACTTCCCTCTTAGAACTGCCTTTGTTTTATCCCAAAGGTTCTGATAAGTTGTGTTTTCATTTTAATTTCATTCTAGAAAGTTTTAAATTTCTTTTTTGACCCACTGATCAATTAAGAATGTATTGTTCAATATTTGTATAGTTTCTGTAATTTCTCTTGCTATTGGTTTCTAGTTTTATTCCATTATGATCTGATAGCATATAAGAAGTTATTTTGACTTGTTTTATATTTAAGACTTGCTTTGTAGACCTAAAATGTGCCCTATTTTAGAGAAAGTTCCATGAGCTGCTGAGGAGAATGTGTATTCTGCAGCTGTTGGATGGAATATTCTGTATATATCCAATTAGTTAATTTGTTCTATGGTGTGGTTTAAATCTGAGGTTTCTTTGTTGTTTTTCTTGTCTGGATATCCCATCTATCAATGAGAGTGAGTTATTGGCATCACCCATTATTATTGTATTGGGACCTATCTGTGTCTGTCTTTATGTCTAATAGTGTTTGTTTTATGAAATTGGGTGAACATTCAATACATATCTATTTGCAATCATAATTTCTAGATTGTTCTCTGTATTAATATTTAAGGACCTTTATCTCTTCTAATTTTCCCTTGAAGTCTACTTTGTTTGATATAAGGATAGCTTATCTGTAAGCAACTTTTTTTTTTTTTTTTTTTTTTTTTTTTTTTTTTTTTTTTTTTTTTTTTTTTTTTTTTTTTTTTTTTTTGCTTCCAGGTGCTTAGTATACCAACTTCCATCCTTTCACTTTCAATCTGTGTACATCATTGCCAGTGAGGTATGTTTCTTGCAGACAACGGACAGTTGAATATTAAAAAAAAAAAATCCAATCAGCTAGTCTGGGTCTTTTAATTGGAGAATTAAGAACATTTGTAGTTAGTGTTATTATCATGAGGGGTGTGCTTATTCTTGGATGTTTTCCTGGTTGGTTCACATATTGTTTGTTCTTTTCTTTATCTCCTATTCATATTAGGGGGTTGCTGGTTTACTGGGTTGGACATAGGTGATTCTTTCTTAGTTCTCATTTCTTCATTTGTTCCTCTCATGAAATTTATTCTTTTCTGCAATCTCATGGTTGAGACTGTCTTTCTTCCTCCTGTTTGTGTAGGATTCCTTAAGTATCTTCTGCAATGCTAGCTTGGTGGTCAAGAATTGCTTTACTGTGTACTTGTCTTAGAAGGTCTTTGTTTCTCCATCAATTTTAAATAATAACTTTGCTGGATATGATAATCTTGATTAGGAATTATTTAGTTTCAATGCTTGAAATATATCATTCCATGCTTTCCTGGACATTAGGGTTACTGTTGACAAGTTTGTTTTTATTCTTATGGGTTTGCCTTTATAAGTGAGTTGATGTTTTTCCCTTTCAGTTTTTAATATTGTTTCTTTGCTTGGTGTTCTCAGCATTTTAACTATAATATGTTCTGGAGAGGTTCTTTTCTGGTCATATCCATTTGAGCTTCTAAATGCTTCTTATAGTTGGATGTCCATTTTTTTCTGCAGATTTGGGAAATATTCTGCCATAATTTCATTGAATACATTTTCTATGCATTTAGGTTTTTTTTTCTTTTTATCCCAGTACTGGGTGTTTGAACCCAGGTCCTCACATGTGCTAGGCAAATGCTCAACCACTGAGCTGTACCCATAGCCCCTTCTTTAGTTTTTATTTTCAGACAGTCTCACTGAGTTATTCCAGCTGCTTCTGGTCTCAAACTCACGATCCATCTGCCTCAGCCTCTTGAGTCACTGGAATTAATGGCATGTGCCATAATGTCCAGCTGCCTTTAGTTTTCATCTCAGCTCTTTCTTCCACTCCCTGGATTCTTAGGTTTGGTCTCTTTACCATATCCCAGAGTCCATGGAAGTTGTTGTCATGTTCCTTTATTTATTTTTCTTTTATTTGTGTCTGAATGTAGTATTTCCTCAAGCTTGTCTTCTATGCCTGATATTCTTTCTACAGCTTGATCTAGTCTACTGGTGATGATTTACACTGTGCTTTCTATTTGATTTATTAAGTTTTTCATTTCCAACATTTGGCTTTTAAAAAACCAAAATCTCAATTTCTTTGCTGAATTTCTCATCCATATTGTGACTTTCTCTTCTACATTACTGAAGTTCTTATTCCAGTTCAGGAATTGATTTTCATACTTCATTCATCTGCTTGATGGTATCTACTTTGAAGTCACTGATCATTTTTACAAGTATATTTTTGAATCCTTTGCCAAGCATTTCAAGCATTCCAATATCTTTGGTTTTGGTAATGGAGGAGTTATGGGCTTTTTAAGGAGACATGTTGCCTTGCAAGTTCATGTTTCTTATTTTTCTGTTTTGTGACTTGTGCATCTGTTCATATGGGGATATCTTTTGGTTTTATTTAAGGATTTTCTTAGAAGCTTTCTCTTGAGAGCTCAATTATGATAGCACTCAGAGAGGAGTATACAAACCACTGTCACAGCTATAATACTAAGCCAAACCAGATATAGAAGTACAGCTAAAATCAATTAAAGCCAACTACTACTCCACCAATGAGCATAGAACAGAAAATGGCAACAGTAATGTAGAGTAAGCTATGAAATGAAAAATTACTTGGGGGTGAAAGTAAAAATAGTAATTATATGAAATAAAAGAAGGGGACAGGGAAAGAGGACAAAGAAAAAAGCAAGATGAAATAAAAGGAAAAAAGAAGAAGAAAGAAGGAGAGTAAGAGAGAGACAAAAGAAAAAGAGACAAAAGATCTAATTGCACAATGGAGAAAAACTCATGAGTAAAAATAGGGAAACCTAACAAAATGGATTTTTTTTAAATCCTGAGATTAAAAAATAAAATGAAGTAAAATAAATCTGAAAGTATAGTAAGTAGAGAAACAAGCAGCAAAAAAAAAAAAATGGAAAAAAGAAAAAGAAAATGTAAGAAAATGTAAAAAGGAAAAAAAGGAAAAGTAAAATTAAAAAAAGAAAAAGAAAAGAAAAAAGTGACGACATACTGGTGTGGCTTATTTCTATGTCCTCTAATATTGTAGTTTAGCAAGTGGAAGGGGTGGTCAGTTGAAAATGGCGTCTCTTCTCTTTCTGACTTTCCTACCTTTTAGGTTGGGGCTGAATCTGGACCAGTCAAGGGTCTGGCAGGGCTGTTTCGCTCTAGGAACTTCTCTTCTTTGCATGCCTGGAGACTCTGCTGGCCACACTTAGCTTTGCAGCCAGTGGAGCGGGCAGGTTCTCACGTGAGCCAGAGGCTCCTCAATTTGTACTCTTGGGGTGGCTAATGCCCAAGCCAAGGACTATCTCCAGAGTTTGTTGAGGAGCAGGGCAAGCAAACAGGGCACTGAGGCCTTTACCAGATGACCTGTCTTAGTGCGTTCACATCCTGCCCAACATTGAACGCTCTCTGCTGGGTGCCACAGTGCATGCCTGTAATCCCAGCAGCTTGGGAGGCTGAGCCAGCAGGATGGCAGTTTCAAGGCCAGGGATAGCCTATACAACTTGTTTTGTTGTTGTTAGGTACTGTCGAGTCGGTATCCGACTCGTAGCGACCCTCTGTACAATAGGGAAACACTACTGTCAGTGCTTCTCTGCTCTTAGACCTTGTCTAAAAATAAAAGATAAAAAAAAGAGACTGGAGGTGCATCTCAGTGGTAGAGCACTTATCTAGCATCCATGGGGCCCTGGGTCCAACCCACCATTACTGAAAGAATAAAAACTTTGAATACTCTGAGGGCAGGAGGAGGATGTAGAGATCAAATGCTCTGCTCGTCCTGAGCTTCAGAGTTCTAAGTTGTTGTTAGGTGCCGTTGAGCCATGTCCAACTCATAGCAACCCTCATAGGGTTTTCAATGGATGATTGCTTCGGGATTGCCTTGGGAGTGGGTTGCCATGTCCTTCTCCCATTTTTGCAGTGCTGGGAATCAAACTCGGGACCTCACAGACTGCAGAGCAGTGCTCTACCAACTGAGCTAAATCCCAGCCCAGAGTTCTAAGTAGAGCTGGTGATAAACTGTGTGTCAGATAGCCGGCTCCAGATGTGGAGCCACCTGCTTGGGCCTGGGGTTATAAGTCTCCACCATTCTCTTCAGGAGATGGGGGTGGCTCCTCCCCCAGAGGGTGGAGCTACCACCCACTGTGCCCAAGTCTCCTCCTGCCTGAACTTCTCAGTGTGTTGGCATCCAGTCATTCCTCCTGGGTGTGGTTTGACTATAGAGTGTCTCCCAAGGGTCATGTGCTTTCATGGTGGGTCCCCAGTGGGCGGTGCTATCCTGGGAGGTTGTGGAACTTGGGGAAGTACATCTAGCTTGGCGGAAGTAGATCCCTGAGGGTAGGCCTTTGGGAGTTTTTACCGTGGGCCCACAGCCCAGGTCCCTCTCTGTTCCCAGTCCACCATGCTATGGGGCTATCTGACATAGACCCTGCAACTGCTGCTGCCATGCCTGCCCTGCCGCCATGATGGACTGATCCGCTAACTGTGAGCTCCCAGTAAACTTCTTCCCCCATACGTTTGTTTGGGTTGGTTTTTCTGCTACAGCGGTGACAGTGGACTAACATATGACTGCCTGTCTCTGCCATGTCTCATCCTGGGATTGTGGCAGGCTGTTCCCAGGCTCCCTGGCTTATGATTGTTCCTTGTTGTCAGGCACCCAAGGAAGATCAGTTTCAGGCCACATGTTAGATGGCACCCGGGTACAGCCCTCCGATGCACGGAATGTGACAAGATGGATCTCTTCTCCAGCACTGACTATTCAGTCAGGTGGAACCATTGTCTCACCAAATCCCCCAGTTGGATCTAAAGGTTTTAGAGAACTGTGGGCTTGCCATGAGGGTAGGAATGCCTGTCTCTTCACCAGGGCCGCCTGGCTTACTTTTTAGATGTGGCTTCTTTTTCCCTCCCTCCAGGAGCCAAGGCTGGAGTCCTGTCCTGCGTGTTCCTCCCCCTGCACAGCCCTCTGTTCCTCTGTGCTTTGAAAGTGGCCTTTCACCTTCTTCATGATTTCCACACTCTCCCAAATGTTCTGTCTTTGGAAAAGAGTCTACCCTTTGTTATCCTCACTCTTCCTTTGCTGCGTCACAGGAAGGAAGCCTCCAATCTGCCATTTCTCTCTAACACTTAATGGAACAATAAAGGTCCACAGATAGGTAGTCATTTGAAAGAGAGGGGTGAGGAGTCATGAGAAGGCCTTGTCTTTCCAGAAATGAAGACAAAGTGATAAGAACAACACGGAATTGGAGCAAGAACAAACGGGGGCCATGGGATGAGACAGCTCTCAGAGCCTGACCCCAGCCCAGGGTGACACCACGTAGTCACAGGCAGAAGTCCTGTGACTCCATGGGGGAAGGGTGATTGCTTGGTCCATTGTGCTGAGAAAAGAAAAAGTGACTCAGTAGGTAAGGAGGATAATAAATCTACCTAACTCCATGCTCAAAGGTAGACTGAAGACTTAAATGTCAAAGTAAAAGGCAAAGTTAATGAAGGGAAATATAGGGGCACCTGAAAAGGGCAGGGGAGAATTTTTAAACAGAATTTTAGAAGCACAAATTATAAACCAGAAATGGATGACCTAGTTTATGTCACAGTATACTTTCATGGGTGAATGACGGACATCTAAGACATTAGCTGGTTGATGACACAGTAAAACTGAGTAGAGCCCCACAGCGCCCCACTAGTACCAGGAGCTAGACGGTCCTTACGCACGCCCAGCACTCTGGGCCTCTTTGCCGCATGCCATGCGCTGTTGTGGGCACCTGATAGGTGTTAACTCACTCAATTCCTGCTCACTCTGGGAGGCCCACCACTGGGATCCGCATTTGGTAAGGAGGAAGATGGCACAGAGAGATTAAAAAGCTGGAGCTGGAAGATTGCTGCAGGAGAATCGGAAAACTTGCCTGAACCAACAGGACATATTCTGATGTCTCTAGAATATAAATGGAACTTGTGTAGCTCAACAACGCAAAAGAGAGCAAGTCCAAAGGATGGAGACAACCCTTGAGAGAGGAGATCCATGCAGAATACAGAAAGGACAGAGACAACCCTCGGGAGAGGAAACCCAAGCGGCCACTAAGCATAAGAAGAGAAGCAGCCTTGGGGAAGCTCCGCCTTCCACGTGGCTCTTTCAGCTTCCTGTTAAATCGCAGTAGACCATGACACATGACTTACAGTGAACCCGTGGCACAGATCTTGACCTAGGCCATGAAATCCATCCAGTGTTTTCTAACACTGCGGATGTCATTGTCCCTCTGACAGCTGGCCTTGGCCTCCCCCGGAGCTGCATACTTATGGACATCTGGCTGGCTGCAGGACAGCAGACAGGTGATTTCACCCAGGCAGCCTCATCCCCAGACCACTGGTGCAGGCAGAGGCCTTTCCTGAGCACACAGCATAAGTGGATGTCTCTGTTTGCATTTCAAAAGCCCAATATCAATTTAATAATTCAACCCTCAAGTTTAGTAGCTGCATTTCCCAAATATTCTTTTAGGTCACCAAGATTGACTTTTTTTTTTTTTTTTTTTTTTTTTTTGCAGTACTGGAGGTTGAACCCAAGGTCTTGCGCTTGCATGCTCTGCAAGGGCTGGACCACTGACCTGCCACCTCCAGCCCTTTTTTGTTTCTTTTTGAGACAGGGTTTCGCTAAATTACGCAGACTGCCTCTAGTCTCGAACTTGCGATCCTCCTTCCTCTGCCTCCCAAGCCGCTGGGATTACAGGCATGCGCCACCGTGCCCGGTTGAGGTTGATGTTTTTTAAATGATGTTTGTGTGTGTCAGATACAGAACTGTAGGCATTACTTTTGCTTCAAAGAGCCCGTCAGCTTCCTGGTTAAGACAAAGGCAACAGATATTGCTCAAACCATCCAGGTCCTCGAAATTCCTTGGGTTGGCAGATCTGCGCATCTTCTTGGGATGAAATCCGCTGGCCCCCATCGCTTTCCTTTTCCGCTTGCCTCTTCCTGTTGTCTTGGGCGTTCAGTCCAGTTCCGCCTTCATGTGGGTTTCCCAGAGAGCAGGGGCTGAGATGGCCTTGCTATTTCATTTATTAGGCCAGCTGGGAGCAGAAGTGGGGTGAAGAGTGGAAGGGGGAGGGGAGTCCTCCGCCTGCTCTCTGTGTAGCTGCCACTCAGCGCACTGTACGGATCAAGAGCACAGGACGCACCCAGGAGGAGCCAGCTCCCTGCGGGTGTGGGACGGGGAGGGGGAGGAGGAAGAGTTGATCCGCAGGCTCCCGCCTCCCAGGGTCCACTGATCCTCTGTGGCGCTAGCTCCCACTCAATGGCTGGTAGCCTGTGCATAGCACCTGGTGGGCCCCACGCGGCACCAAGGTGGGAGTCAGAGGTTCATGGCATCCATTTCTAGGTTCATGGCAGCCACTTCAGAGGTTCATGGCAGCTCTTCTAGGGAAGAGCCATCTTTTGCGTGGTTGATTTACAGAAGTTCCGTTTACATTCTAGAGACATCAGAGAATGTCCTGTTGGTTCAGGCAAGTTTTCTGTTTCTCCCGCAGCAGTCTTACAACTCTAGGCGGCTGGGAGGTGGCGCCAGTGTCAAGAGGTCAGGGCTCCTACAGGACTGGTGCTGGAGGCTTGAGGTCTAGAAGATCCAAAGGGCCCATGAGGGAGTCGCGCACAAGGACACGTGGCTCCCACCAGGCTCTTCTCTGGACCAATGGGTCTGCCCTGGACTGAGTGTGCTGTAGGCAGTGCCCGCAGGAACAGCATGAAGGGGTTGCCCCCCCGAGAGGCAGGAGGCCCCCCGAGGCAGATGCTCGGTATCACACCCCTGAGCCCGCACACTGCAGCATTGTTGAGCATCTGAAATGAGGGGGCCCAGGTTCTCAGTGTGGGAGGTCAGAGAGAAGGCTGGAGGCAGGTGGAGATGTTTGAGGAGGAGGCAGGAGGGTGGAAGAGCAGGTGGGAAGATCCAGGTGGGGGGAATAACATGGAAACCGGGCGCAGTTGCTGCGGGCAGCAGCCAGGCCCCCTCTCCCTTGCTTCTGTCTAGGGAGAAACTTCTCAGGAAGCTGCACAGGGCTGGTGAGGTGGGTGAGGTTTGGCCTTGGTGCCTGTGCCTCCTCCTGATACGCCCACAGGCACCCTCGCCTGCGTGAAATGGCGCTCAGATTCCATCACTTGGCCAGCCAAGGCGTCCCTGGACCAAGCTCCATCCTGTAGCCCAGCTCCCAAAGTCGGATGGTGCTGGCTTCTCTGCGTGCTGGCACGAGCTCATGGTGAGCAGCTGGCATCTGGCTCACTGCGCTCAGGACCAAGAGTTGTGTTTGTTATTTGTTGTTGTTATTAGGTGCTGTCGAGTCGAGTCCAACTCACAGCAACCCTATGAACAGCAGATCGAAACACTTCCTGATTCTGTGCCAGGCACACAATCTTATTTATGTTTAAGCCCATTGTTGCAGACACTGTGTCAATCCATCTGGTGGAGGGTTTTCCTTTTTTTTTTTTGCTGACCTGCCACTCTCCCAAACATGATGTCCTTCTCCAGGGATTGATCTCTCCTGACTACATGTCCAAAATATGTAAGACACAGTCTGGTTATTCTTGCTTCCAAGGAGCACTCTGGTTGCACTTCTTCTAGGACAGATCTGTTGGTTCTTTTGGCACTCCATAGTATATTCCATAGACATCTCCAGCACCATAATTCAAAAGCATCAATTCTTTTCCTGTCTCCCTTAGGTGCTATCAAATCGGGTCCACCTCGTAGTGACCCTATGCACAGCAGAATGAACCATTCCCTGACACTGCACCATGCCCTGCACTATGTCAGGGCTTCTCTACTGTTTATGGGGTTTTCGAGGGCTGCTTGTTTGGGGAGTGGCATGCACACCCTAAATCTCAGTACTACATAACTCATCTTGTTTTGTTTCCCTCCTTCCGAGCCCCTGCATGTCTTGGACTCACTGCCACCATCTTTTGTCTGCTTAATGGAGAACCTTCACAAATTTCCCATTAAACCACTTATGCCCCCCACCCTTCACAAAGGGGCCACCTTGAATGACCCCCCTTTGTGGCATTTTCTCTGAGGGTGTTGTGTCCAGCATGCTAGCTCCCATTTCCTTCCTCTGCTGGCACCAGGGGATCTCCTAAGGTGACCAGCCAGCTGTCCTGGATTTCCCAGGATTGAGGGAATTTCCTGGGACATGTTGGTAGGCGCCGTCCTGGGCAAATGGGGACAGCTGGTTACCCCAAGCTTTCCCACAAGTAGAAAACAATGATTTGCACGATGTATAATAATGAAAGGTTACCCAAGTGAATGACTTGGATGTGTAATAGAGGGATATGATTAAATATGAAAACTTATTACAGAGATGCTGAGCTATATTGATAAAATAACAATGTAAAAATAGATGATATCATATTAAGTATCTGCAGCCTTAGTACCCTAAGTCTGCAGCCATAGCACCCTAACACCCAATCCTGCCTGATCTCAGAAGCTAAGAAGGGTCAGCCTGGTTAGTCCTCGGATGGGAGACCACCTGGGAATACCAAGTGCTGCAGTCTGGGGAGCAGGACCTGGCAATCCACTTCTGAAAATCTGCCATTGAAAACCCTATGAATAGCAGTGAAGCACTGACATAGTGCCAGGCATGGCACAGTGTCAGTGAGTGTTTCTTTTGTTGTACATAGAGTCGCTATGAGTCAGACCCAACTCAACAGCACCTAACAACAAAATCATATTAAACTTTTTAAAAAGGCTGAGATACAAGTTTGTGTGTGCTTCACAATTTCAATGATAAGTTTTGATGCACAGTAGCTTGCTGGAAAGAAGAGACTGCCTGCCTGCACAGAGGCCTTGAAGGAGATGGCTCTTAGTTTGCCCACTTCCAGTTTCTTAACTGATTGTGATATTCTTTTGCCAAAGGCAGAGCTAAGGAGGTGGGACACAGCCTTAACATCATGGCGGGGCCATGCTGAACACTAATGAACAGAATGCAGCAGGTTGGTAACAATTATGTTCCACGTGATGGGATTTCTGAGAAACAAAGGTGCCAACATTAAAGTGTACAAGTAAGACTGGGCTCTCAGTAAAGAAAGGGCTCCAGATGCCTTCTTATGCCCAGCAGATAGAGCCCATAAGGTCCTGTGGTTAGTGACAGAATGCCATTGGTGACCTCTTCAGTAGCCACCTGTTGACTCACGTGAATGAAGAGGGTCTTGGCAAAGAGAGGCTGGGCAGAGAAGGTAGCAGGGAGAATCTGGCAATGAAGGGCTTTGGTCTGGAAACTTGTGAGGTCATTGGAGGACTCCGTCTCTCAAAGCAGGGTCAGAAAAGGAAACAGGCTGCTGGTTTGAATACGGGGTGAGTGTCCCCTAAAGGCTTGTGTGCTGAAATGTGACCCCCATGGGGAGGTATGAAGAGTGTGGAAACAATCTGACTGCGCTGTTCAGAAATGGAGCTTTTGGAAGGTGATGGGGAATAGACAAAGTCATCAGGGTGGCTGATTACTGGTGGCTTGATGAGAGCGAGACCAGAAGATGCACAGCCACATGCGCGCTCCTATCTCTTGCCATGGGATAACCTGTCTCTCTGGGGACTCTGCTAGCAAGTGGGTCATTACCAGACATGACTCTTGATCCTCCAGAACTGTGAGCTAAAAAAACCTCACATCTTTGTAAAGTTATCCACATTTCAGGTATTTTGTTACAGTAGTGAAAGATGGACTAGTACACAGGCAGTGCAAGAAACCTATAGTTGCCTCCCTCCACACTCATAATTGAAAAGGCAATGGCTTCGTTTAGCAGGAATTGGATTTTAATCTGATTATCGTTTTTAGTAGCCACAATTTGTTTAAATGTCTCTCTGACTACATTACATTTTACTTTATCTAGTTTTTATTTACTTTATATACTTATTTATTTACTTCTCGGTGCTGGGAATGGAACCCGGGGCCTCATGCATGCTAGGCAGGTACTCCATCTCTGAGGTTACACCTCTAGCCCCAACTTTATATTGTTTCATGTAAACGTCTTTTACTATGTAGCAGGATACATTGATTTGATTTGTGAACCATTAATTTATGTTCCTGGATGAGATGGAGTACTGTTTGGGGTTATTTTGATTACTGAAAACTGGTAATCACAAAAACGTAATAGCTACATACGCTCCAGATGCTTAACGGATATTATCTTTAGCATCAGCGTAGCCTTATAAAGGAAATCATTATTGTTGTTGTTGTTGTTGTTAGGTGCCGTCGAGTCGAGTCCGACTCATAGCGACCCTATCTACAGCAGATTGAAACACTTGCCGATTCTGTGCCAGGCACAGGATCTTATTTATGTTTAAACCCATTGTTGTAGACACTGTGTGAATCCATCTGGTGGAGGGTTTTCCTCTTTTGTGTTGACCTGCCACTCATTATAGTTTTCCCATTTTCCAGAAGTGGGATTGAGGCTGGGTGCAGTTTTGTCACCCCCGGAAGTTGGGGCAGCGTGAGGACTCCCTGCCGTCCATAGCCCACGTCCCCTCAACCCCAGTCCTGTGCCAGCCCATCTGCTTTGGGAGCAGAGCTCTCAGCAGCACCTGGAGGCTGCACCTGGAGGTTCTGACTCCGTGGTCTGGGTGGTGCCTGAGGATTTGCATTTCTGACACCTGCCATTCCCAGATGTTGCTGCTGTTGCAGGCCCCGCTGGGCATTTTGAGCACTGCCGGCCTGCAGTGAGGTTCGCTTCGGCCTTGGCGGTCCCTCGGGGTGATGAGTGGTCAGCCTCGCCCAAATGAACACTGTGGCTGTCTTCAGAGAGGCCCCCTAGGAAGTGAGGGCTTCAGAATTCGGCGACTGCCCCTGGCTGTGGCTCCCTCCACGGTGGCACCCGCCCTTCTGTTCATTTCCGGTATGGTCAGAGCACAGTGGGGAAACGCCACCTACCTCCACAGGGCCCCTGATCGCTCTTTCTGGGGTGTGGAGATCAAGTGCAGTGGAACCTCCCTCTGGGCAGCGGGGGCCCCTTTGCCCACTGGGCCAAGCTGCTGTTCAGTGTCCCGTCGCCTTCCAGTCACCCTGGAAGCCATACCCTGAGCCATTCCCTGGACGTGCATGAATTCGCTCTTTCAAGAGGAGGACAGGTTGTGGTCAGGGTGTCCTGCATGGTGGAGGTGCTGGGAAACCACCGTCAGCAAGGGGCCCAGACCCGGCTGTGCACCTCAGGCTCCCACCTTCCCCAGCTGCCTCCAGCCTCACACTGTTCCAACCTGCTGCTGGCTGGCCTCGGTCAGTCAGGCCTGCGCCTTCCCAGGGAGCCCCTCCCCCTCCTCCTTCCCTGCGCAGCTGAGACCCAAGGGCCCCTCTGCCACCTCCGACCTGCAAGGGCTCTGTTGCCTGCCTGTGATCCTGGGGCTGGAAGCTCTCTTGGGGTCCCTCGCTCTGGCCTTGCTGCTCTGGCCTCAGTGGCTCCTGAGCCCCTGGGGACCACCTGGTCATCTGCTCCGCTGGCTTTGCTCTGGTTCTCCAGGCTCCAGCCTCGAACCTTGTACCCTGCCCCTCACTTTCCTGTCTCCCTTCACTCACTCCCCTGCCCGCAGAACCAGACAGCTCAGAGTGAGCCACTTCCTCGCTGTCCCGCCCCTAGACAGGAGCCTCCGTGCACCTGCTGTTGCCACGCTGCCCAGCCCCACCGTGCAGGGGCGGAGGCGGCTAGACTCTGCACAGTGCAAGCTCACCTTCCTTCAGGTGCCCCCTCCAGCTCCCACTTTCTCAGGGGGCTCCACCCTCCCCCACCGCCTCAGCCCCTCTGTCCTCAGTCCGCCTTCGCTGGCCATTTCTGCCCATCCACAGTTGAGCCCGCTTGAGTGTCTGATCGTCAGCCTTTCCTGGCCCTGTGGCTGTCTACAGCGAGGCACATGCTCCCTTCCACTCACCCCCCACTCTCAGTGGGGTCTCCCCCAAGGGTTGCCGCTGCTCTTTTCTCCCTTCTCCTGATCATGCGTCAACTGTGTGAGAGGAAGGAAAAGGATCCGCGCTCCTGGGGAGCCGCTGGCTTGCAGAGGCCGCTGCCATGCTGGGCAGCGCCTGCACCACCATTCATTCACTCACCTGCTCCGGACACCTCCTGCTTTACTTCCTGCACACTCTGGCCAGGTTATGCTGAAGGCACACATACCTTACAGACAGCAGCACTAGCCTGCTTCAGTCTGCTGGCTCCCACATACTTCCAGGAGCCTGTAATCTGAAATCTGGTTGTTGTTGTTGTTGTTAGGTGCCGTCGAGTCAGTATCCGTCGAGTCAGCACTCATAGCGACCCTCTGTACAACAGGGGAAACACTATTGTCAGTGCTTCTCTGCTGTTCATAGGGTTTTCGATGGCAGATTGATTTTTGGGAGGGGGTTGCCAGGTCCTTCTCCCAGCCTACAGCTTCTGGTGTTCCCAGGCGGTCTCCCATCCAGGTACTAACCAGGCCTGACCCTGCTTAGCTTCTGAGATCTGACGGGATCGGATGCCACAGGGCTACAGCTGCAGGCTCTGAAATCTGGAGATGCCTGCAAAAACGATTTTATTTAACGAGCCGGGGGAGGAGGTTTTAGTTAACTAGTGCATATTCATTATCTCTGTGATTTCCAGTGCCTAGTTGGGTAGTGGGCTGGGGTTTGCCTTAGTTGGTAGAGCGCTGCTCTGCACTCTATGAGGACCTGAGTTCGATTTCTAGCACCACGAAAATTGGAGAAGGATGTGGCAATCCACTCCTAAAGCAATCCCAAAACAGTCAGCCATTGAAAACTCAATGAGGGTTACTGAGTCAGACCTGATTCGATGGTACCTTACAACAACAATAACAAGTTGGATAGTAGATGCTCTTAGGAGATTTTCATATCAATGATTTCAATTTGCCATTCTTTGCTTTTTCGGTAACGCTCCCGCTGTATACAACACAAATCTCAGAGCCTGACATGTGTTGGTAAATTATCCCCAAATGCCTGTGTTTATTTACATCTCTTGAGCAGGCAAAGTCTATTAGCATTTTAAAAAATCATTTAAACAATGTTGCTGTAGCATGCTGAAGTCTTCTAGACTGTTAAGAAAATTGTCTCATTTATAAGTCCTATGAATCAATATCAGAATTTGCAACTGTATAGAACCATTATTGCTGCACTTATTGCGGGAACAGGTTCTTGTGATCCTTCTTGGCCCCTTTTTAGTACTCTCATCTCCATCTCTGAATCCTTAAGTGAATGGAGTAAAATATAGATATTTTTACATATAAATCTTTTGGAATTTTTCTGTATTTTTTGACATTGGCACTTTACATTTGCTGGAAATTTCAATAATTTGTATTTCATGTTAAGCCACAAAGCTTTAAATTAAAAACATAAAATTTTCCAGGAAAATTTCAACAAATATTGATGTTCCTACCACCTAAAATGAGCAAATTAAGCATTTTATCATAATTACCTTAGATCTTTTAAAAAAGAAATAAATTACAGATCAAGTTGAAATTCCACTTAGTACTGTGAAATAACAAACAACTCCTAAATCTAGTGACTTAAGACAACCATTTTCTCATACTCACAGGTTCTGTGGAACAGAGATTTAGAACAGGTACAACAGGGCATGTGTCTGCTCCTCAAAGTACAGCCTCAAGTAGGAAGGCTCTGAGGGTAAAGTGAATGACAGCCAGGGCAGGTGCCACCCAGGCTCTTCATTCACACTTGGCACTTTCTGTCAGCTGAAACACGTGTGCATGACCTCTCCCTGTAGCTTGGGCTTCCTTCTAGCATGGCTGCCCAGATTCCTCATGTTGTAGTTCAGGCCCCAGAGATGTATTTAGCTCACAGGCAGAAGCTGCATTGCCTTTCATGACCTGGCCTTGGAAGTCACCTGTGTCACTTCCCCTCCATTCTGTTGGCTCCAGGAGAGTCACAAGCTCTTACTGCATTAAGGAAAAAGGAACTAGACTCCACCTTCTGATGGTGTATGATGAAGCTCTGGAAGTATATGTAGGGTAGGAATTCTGGTCACAGAAGCATTGGCTAGGGCCCAAGTCCCAATGTCCCTCCTCAAGGACATCTCTATGAGGGGGTCTCTATTCCATTTCTTACAGTTTTCCTGCATACCTGGACATCCATATAAACGCCTTTTCATGACAACTCCACTTCTCCAAAACCCAATCACAGAGAGCCATGCCATCCAGCATCAGAGCCAGGCATTGTTAATGTCATTATTTATCAATCTAGGTGGGAGAAACATGGCGTTAACAAAGCAGTATGTTAATTTACATACATACATTTGATTTAATTATATTATGATCTCTGCTCTCTAGTAGTTTCTAATCATTAGTACTAAGTAGTAAATTCTTCATGGAGCATTTGGCAATATTTAAATTGTATTCACGTTTATTCCTTCAGTCAAGTCATCTTGAAAATAGAATATGATGAGAATCTTAAGACTCAAGTTCATCATTTGTGTGAATCAAATAAAATAACGTGTAATGAAATGCTTTCTGAACTGTATAGAGCTATTAAGATGCCCCTTAGCATTGAGTCCCCCCATCAGATTTCTTGATAAGCTAGTTAGCTAGTTAGCTACGGTAATCCTAGCTTCTCCTTCCCCTTCGGATCTTCTAACCCTGTGCCCTTTGCTTCTGCCCCACCTCCATGTGTCAAAATACAACCAGTTCCTGGAAGCCTAGCAGAAATGCTGCCTCCTCCAGAAAGCCTTTCCTGACACGTACCTGCCAGCTGGGGCTCATCTCTCCCACCTCCGTGCTTGTAAAGCATTCTGCTTCTCTTCCAGCATTAAGTGGCCTGTCATGTACCACATCCTCGGTGCTCAGGCTGGATCCCTGTTCAGTGCTCCACAGAGCACCCCCAACCCACGAGCAGGCCACAAAAGTTTTTTTGTTTTGTTTTTGGTTTTTGCGGTACTGGGGGTGGAATCCAGGGCCTCGCACCTGCATGCTCTGCAAATGCTGGACCACTGAGCTGCACCCTCAGCCCAGTTTTTCACTTTTTGAGACAGGGTCTTGCTAAGTTACGCAGACTGCCACTGGTCTCGAATCTGCAATCCTCCTGCCTCCGCCTCCCAAGCCGCTGGGATCACAGGCGTGCACCACCCCGCCCAGCAGTGCCACAAAAGTTTTTTGAATGAATGAAAGAATTGACTTTGGACCGTGCTTAGCTGGCTCGTGTTTCTCGCCAGCTGTGGAGAGCACAGGATCTGAAGTACCGTAGACGTGACAATAGCTAGCAACACCGCCATCTTCCCTTCTGCCCCAACATGCAGCGAGAGGACCCTGGCTTTCTGACAGTGACATTTCCCGTGACTCATGCCTTCTCTGCAGCAGGCTGCTCATTGGTGGGGCCTCTGCTCTCCAGTTTGGAGCAGGTGTGGTGGGAGAAGAGCCAGCAGAGGAGGAAAGAGTACGGGGAGACTGTTCTCATCTCCCCTCGGAAGGCAGCTGACCTTTGGTGTAAGCAGTAAGTTAAGAAATGACCGTGTCTCTTTTTTCATTTCTACCTTCAGCTTAGAAACTCTGCAGTGGCAGAGGCTGAAGGCTCTGCCTCTCAGATGCCCTCCAGGGGAAAAGATGGATCAGGGGTGCACACTGATTGCTGAGGGAAGAGGTCTAGAAGGCTGCCCTGTGCTGCTTCCTCCAATGGGAAGGAGGAGAGCTCACCAATGAAACCCACACAGCCACCCCAAACCGGATCTGGACCCTTACTGCCTTCGATCCCGTGCTTCCTGAAAGACGAAATGTGAACCAGGGACTCACCGAAAGCCATTTCAACTCCACTGCACATAGCTAAGACCCCTGCCTTTCAGAAATGCCCGTGGGTTCCAACAGAATTAAGATGGTATTAGCAAGCTGGGCATGGTGGCGCACGCCTATAATCCCAGCAGTTTGGGAGGCAGAGGCAGGAGGATCGCAAGTTTGAGACCAGAGGCAGTCTGTGTAACTTAGCGAGACCCTGTCTCAAAAAAGTAAAAAAAATGGGCTGGGGGTGCAGCTCAGTGGTCCAGCACTTGCAGAGCATGCAAGTGCAAGGGCCTGGATTCAACCCCCAGTCACACACACACACACACACACACACACACACACACACACACACACACAAATGGTATTAGCAATGGTCAGTTTTTCTATTGTCTAGCCTAAAGCTAAGCCAAGAAAAAGACACGTGAACTGGCAGGCTGACACTTTTGTTCTAGAACCTTCTCTTCTTTACCAAGTAAACATTTCAAAACCAAGATGCATAACTCTTGTACACAAAAGTTTATATCTTCCCCCCCAGCCAACTGGTTCTAAGAGCAATGTGTGATGCCACAGTGATGCTTAAAGAGAAAGAAAAACAAGACTGGTACAAACCAACATTTTCCCCCTACAATACCAGTCATGGGCTGGGATTTAGCTCAGTTGGTAGAGCACTGCTCTGCAGGCTTTGAAGTCCCAAGTTCGATTCTGAGCACTGCAAAATGGGAGAAGGATGTGGCAACCCACTCCCAAGGCAATCCCAATACAGTCAGCCATTGAAAACCCTATGAGGGTTGCTGTGAGTCGGACCCTATTCGATGGCAACTAACAACAGCAATACCAGTCATGGGACCTTTTAGAACAAGCCAGAGGCAATATTCCATTGGTGAAAATACGGTGGAGGTAGCTCACATAGTAACAAAGGATCGTTTAACGAAGGCTCGTGTATTTAAAGGACAATGATCAGGCTTTTTAGAAAATCTCCTGCACTGCACATTTATTCAAACAAGATTATTTTGGGATGATCTCTTGAGCCTGCTTAAATGAGGAATGTGTATTTCTGCAATTTGGGAAAAACAAAAAAGCAAAAAACCTTGCCTGCCTCTGTCCACAGCTGTAGGGGCAGGTGCAGGCAGCCCAAGGTCAGGGTGGACTCAGGCAGTGAAAGGTGTGGGCACCAGAGGCAAATGTCTCAGTTCTCCATCCCTTCTCCCCCACTGGCTAGGAGGGAGCTTTTGACCCTTTTCCTGATCTCTCCAAGTCTCTATCTCCTCATTTATAAAATTCGAATAATTGTCACGTCGCTTCTTGGTGTTGGGGGAACTTAAGAGATGCTGTGATGAAAATGACTCATTGGGAGCCTGTGCAATAGAGCATGGGGGAAATGTTAATTGCCAATAACAATGAACTTCAGCCAAAGAATGCAGACTGAAAGCCCATGCTGGTTCTAGGCAGCCTCTGTATGGTTTTTTTTTTGTGTGTGTGTGTGTGTGTGTGTGTGTGTGTGTGTGTGTGTGTGTGTGTGTGTGTGCGCGCGCGCACGCGGGCGCGTGTGCGCGAGGTACTAGGAGTTGAACCCAGGGCCTTGTGCCTGCATGCTTTGCGAGTGCTGGCCACTGAGCTACTCCCTCAGCCCATTTTTTTTTTCTTTTTTTTTTCTTTTTTTGAGACAGGGTCTCGCTAAGTTACGCAGACTGACTCTGGTCTTGAACTTGCGATCCTCCCACCTCCGCCTCCTGAGCCACTGGGATTACAGGCGTGTGTCACCGTGCCTGGAGCCTCTGTATGTTTATTCATGGGAACACTTGGATGTGTAGAATAAGAATCACCCAGGTGTTGAGGGCTGCTGGCCGGCTGTGCCCTGGCTCCTTGGTGAATGCGTGTTCAGGCAGCAAACTTTAGTGGTGCAGAGTCAGTGGGGCGTCCGTGTATGTTTTTTTGTTTGTGTTTGACTCCAGATCATCATCATAAGAACACTTTGTATATAAAATGTGTTAAGAAGCAAATCTTTTCCATCTGGGACTTTGATCAACTATCGATCACAGATCCCATGACAACGTAGAATGGCAAAACTGGATGTTAACTGTGCCCTAGAGCTGGCCAAATCCACAGGCATCCCAGGGGTGGCAAAGACCAGGCCTCTCCTAACATGCCCCACCCCTGGGCAAGGACAGTCTCGGGCATCCCAAGGAAAGAGATGGACTCTCCTGAGTGAGCTGAGGCACTAGAAACGAGGTCTTTCCACACAGGGAACCTATTCAGAGTCCAGTGACAAAGTGTGATCTGTCCTTTGGGCTACATCACCATAAACTCTCCCGTCTTAACAGGGCAATGCTTGCAAAGCTGTGGTCTCCAGGTGACTTCAGTCAACCATTCTGTTGTCCCAAGGGTGGCCTTGACTTCGTGAAACTCTGTCATAAAACCTGGCCAAAACAGGTCCTAAGATTAAATATTTTCTCCCATCTCTTTTCCTGATTCCGATCAATTGGAAATGTTATGAAAATAATTCTATTGTCAGGTTCTGCTTCCTCTTGCCAACCACCAGAAGAACAATAAACAAAATAAAACTGAACACGGGACACAAAAGAAGGAAGAGGCCATCCGCAGCCAGCTAAAAATGCTGAGGTTTGGCTCTAATAGTTTTGTTTGCCTCCGCTCACTGCTTTTAACCTTGGGGCAATTTGCGGACAAATTCTAACCATAGCTTCTGGCTTTCTTATTGGAATATTTAAAGCTATGTTTCTCCTTTAAACTTTCTCCTTTCCCCTTTTAAAACTTTGTTGTATGTTTGTTTGTCTTCTAATAGCAATCATTTTAGTGACATGAGGAGCCCAATGTTTGTGTCTAACACCCCCTCGTGTTCACTGAATCAGAAACTGACAGAACAGGAAACCACCAAGCTTCCAGGCTATGCAGTGTCCTCTAATTTAACAGGAGAGGATTCTAGAAGGATCCTAGAAGGATTCTTCAAAGTCAGAAATGTAGTAGTAGAATTAGAATATAGCTTTTGTATGTTGTTGTTGTTGTTAGGTGCCGTCGAGTCGGTATCCGACTCATAGCGACCCTCATAGGGTTTTCCATGGCGGACTGTTTCGGGATTGCCTTGGGAGTGGCTTGCCAGGTCCTTCTCCCATTTTTGCAGTGTTGGGAATTGAACTCAGGACCTCAGAGACTGCAGCGCAGCGCTCTACCAACTGAGCTAAATCCCAGCCCCAGCTTTTGTATACTCATGTCAAATTCAGAAGTTTTTAGAAGTCTATGAAGGCCCATGTTAAACTGGGAGAAAACTAAAGATTTCCATTGCATAGGTTTTCATCTTCTGGAAAAGCTGACTTTTTATATGGCACTGGCAGTGGTGTTCCATCAGCTGTCTGTATCGTAAGAGTGTGTTCGTATTAGAAAATGGGGGCTTTGGCAAACTTTCAAAGGTGTGTGAGTTACTGTGTCCTGACAAGATGATGAAAACCTTTGGCCACTGTGGTCTCCAATTGGAGAAAAAGCTATCAGTAACTTTGAAGGACAGAAACTAAAATTCACTAAGCTATGTTGGGTCTCATTCTTCACCTAGAATTCCTTCTCAGGAGTGTCTGTTGTTAGGTGCCATCAAGTCGGTGTCCGACTCATAGCAACCCTATGTACAACAAGTGAAACACGTTGTCAGTGCTTCTCTGCTATTCTTAGGGTTTACAATGGCAGATTGATTTTTGGGAGTAGGTTGCCAGGTCCTTCTCCCAAGCCTACAGCACCTGGTGTTCCCAGGCGGTCTCCCATCCAAGGACTAACCAGGCCTGCTTAGCTTCCGAGATCTCAAGGGATTGGATGCCACAGGGCTACGGCTGCAGGCTCAGGAGTGTCTTTGTTGTTGTTAGGTGCCGTCGAGTAGGTATCCGACTCATAGCGACCCTCATAGGGTTTTCAATGGCTGACTGTTTCAGGATTGCCTTGGGAGTGGATTGCCAGGCCCTTCTCCCATTTTGGGGGTGCTGGGAATTGAACTTGGGACCTCAGAGACTGCAGCGCAGCGCTCTACCAACTGAGCTAAATCCCAGCCCCAGGAGTGTCTAGTGGAGAGTAATACAGAGGGGGAAAATCTTTGACATCTCACTATGGCAGGTTTTCCAAGAGATTGGAATCTGAGTATTCTAGAAACAGCCTCAGCAGTTACACAGACCTCCACATCGCGCCCTCACACGGAGGCAGGGAAGGGGGGCAGATAGAAAAGACTATTGTTGTTGTTAGGTGCCATTGAGTCAGGTCTGGCTCATAGTGACTGTTTACAACAGATCAGAACACTCCCCGACACTGTGCCATGCCCAGCTCTATGTCAGGGCTTCTCTACTATTCGTTGGGGATTGTATCAGGAGCAGGCTGCCAGGCCCTTCCCCAAGCAGTGCTTGGGGATTAAACCCAGGGCCTCCGAGAGTGCAGAGCAGCACTCTACCAATTGAACAAAACCCCATCCCAGAAAAGACTATGCTTTCCTTAAAAGGAATAGTTCAACGTATTGAGATTTTTCTTTAAGCTTTTTTACTTTTTAATGCTTCTCTTCTATCTGTTTCATTTTCCCTTGACACACAGTCTGCAACCTCATGGCTTACGGCTTTGTCCTTGCATGTTCCATGGGGTCTTAGAAAGCAGAAAGCTTCTGAATGGTGCTTCTTGTATACTTGAAGAAAATTCCTAGCAGCAAAAAATACTCCGGGCACTTCTTTCAAAATGCCAAGCACATGTGTTAGGACTACCTTTGCACCAGTAAGATGCCAAGTGCCTTTCTTCCCCATAGGTTCCGTTGGTATTTTCCTTTTCCCAAAATGAAGAAATAAAAGAAGGCAGCTAAAGTTTGCATTGGTGCTGTGCCTACCGCTGTGCCTCCCTGGTGTCTGATCCTGTCTGATCTTGGAAGCTAAGCAGAGTTTGGCCTGGTTAGTACTTGAATGGAAGACTGTCTCAGAATACCAGGTGCTGTAGGCTGGGAGAAGGACCCGGCAGCTCACTCCTGAAACACTCAGCTGTTGAAAACCCTATGAATAGCAGAGAAGCACTGACATAGCGCTGAGCATTGCACAGTATCTGGGAATGTTCCGTTCTGTTGGACATAGGGTTGTTGAGTTGGACCCGACTCCATGACACCTAACAAGAGCAACAACAAACTTTGTATTGTTGTTATTGTTGTTGTTGTTGTTGTTGTTGTTATTATTATTATTATTAATTCCTATAATGTTTCTCAGGACCAATCCTATATGTTTTGTTTTGCCATTTAATACCTATAATTATCAAACACTTGGCCTAGTTTTGTGCTTAAGTTCTGGGCTTTCAGACATAAACTCTGAGACGAGAAAGCAAGGAGCTATGACTTCCGCTCTGCATTTGTCATTTTTCTGATCCATATCTATTATCTATTATCTGTTACCTGCCACAATGCCAGTAAATCCATGCAGAATGTCTATGCTACATATGTCCCCAGTTTTTATTTTTCCCATCATTTAGTGTGTAACCTTCTTTCCAAAATGTTGAATTATGCTTCAGAGGATTAATATCTAGGATATATAAAGAACTCAAGAAACTAAACATCAAAGTAGCAAATAATCCAATAAGTGGGCAATGGAACTGAACAGACAGTTCTCAAAAGAAGAGATACAAATGGCCAATAAACATATGAAAAAATTTTCAATAGGATTAGGAAATGCATCAAGGAAATGCAAATCAAAACTACACTGAGATTCCATCTCACCCTAGTCAGAACGAGTAGCGTGGACAAAACAACAAATGCTGGCAAGGGTGTTGGAGAAAAGGACTCCTATTATACTCCTGGTGGGATTGTAAATTAGTGCTGTCATTATGTAAATCAGTATGGAAATTACTCAGAAAACTAAAGATAAAATGTCCATATGATCCAGCTATATGACTGCTAGGCATATACTGTTGAGGCACAATCCATACTGAAGGCTGTGTTTGTTCTTTGATCTTCATCAGTAAATGTTTCAAATCCTCTTCACTTTCAGCAAGCAGAGTTGTATTGTCCGTATAACGCAGGTTGTTGATGAGTCTTCCTTCAATCCTAATGCTGCGTTCTTCTTCATAAAGTCCAGCTCCTCAGATTATTTTCTCAACATAGAGACTGAAGAGGTACAGTAAAAGGCTACAGCCCTGACACACAACTTTCTCAGACTTTAACCCAGGCAGTGTTTCCTTGTTGTGTTTGAATGATTGCCACTTTGTCCATGCATAGATTCCTCATGAGTATAATTAAGTGCTGTGGTATTCCCATTCTTTGCACTGTTATCCATAATTTGTTGTGATCCACACAGTCAAATGCCTTTGCATAGTCAATAAAACATAGATAGATATCTTTCTCTGCTTTTGGCTAATATCCATCTGACATCAGCAATGATGTCCTTGGTTCCCTGCCCTCTTTGGAATCATGCTTGATTTTCTGGCAGTTCCCCATTAATATACTGCTGCAGTCACTTTTGAATGATCTTTAGCAAAATTCTACTTGTGTGTGATATGAATGATATCATTTGATAATTTCCACATGTGGCTGGATCCCCTTTCTGGGAATAGGCACAAATATGGATCTCTTCCAGTCAATTGGCCAGGCAGCTATTTTCCAAATCTCTTGGCATAAACAAGTTAGCACCTCCAGTGCTGCATCTGTTCATTGAAACATCTCTATTGGTGTTCCATAAATTCCTGGAGTCTTGGGTTTTGCCAATTTCTTCAAGGCAGTTTCCACTTCATCCTTCAGTACCATTGGTTCCTGATCATATGCAGAATCTTGAAATGGTTGGTCATCCACCAATTCTTTTTGGTGTAATGAATTTGTGTATTCCATCTTTTTTTGATGTTTCCTGCATCATTTAATATTTTCCTGACAGAATCCTTCACTATTGCCACTTGAGGCTTGACTTTTCTTTTTAATTCTTTAAGCTTGAGAAAAATGGAGCATACTCTTCCCTTTTGATTTTCACTCTTCAGCTCTTTGCACTTGTCATTAAACTATTTGATTTTGTCTTCTCAAACTGCCTTTTGAAATCTTCTCTTTAGTTCCTTAGCTTCATCATGTCTTCCTTTTACTTTAGCTGCTCCACATTGAAGAACAAGTTTCAGAGTCTTCTGACATGTAGTTTGGTCTTTTCTTTTCTTTCTTTTTTTTTTTTTCTGTCTTTTTAAGAACCTTTTGCTTTCCTTATGAATGATATCTTTGATGTCATGCCACAATTTGGTCTTCGATCATTAGTATCTAATGCATCAAATCTGTTCTTGAGGTGGTCTCTGAACTCAGGTGGGATATACTCAAGGTCATGCCTTGGCTCTCATACACTTGTTCTAATTTTCTTTAGTTTCAATTTGAACCTTCATGTGAGCAGTTGATGAGCTGATCCATAATCAGCACCTGGTGTTGTTCTGACTTTTGATATTGGACTTTTTCATTGTCTTTTCCACAAATGTAATCAGTTTGGTTCCTGTATATTCCATCTGGTCTTTTTTTTTAAAGCAAATACAATGTCAATATCTACATGGATACTGTATATTTAAAAACTGTATCGTCAGGCCCATTCACAGAAGTATGTACCATGAAACTTAAGCCTCAGTAATTAGGATTTCTGGTGCATGTGGTAGAATCAGGTGTTACCAAAGCCAGCTCTGCCTGGTATTCAAGGTGACTGGTCTCGGGGACTGAGAATATTGGCAGAAACATGCTTGAATATTGTGCACAATTTAAAAGGGAAATTAGATGGAATATATTGTCTCAAACATGAATAGTTATTGATTCTCAGGACCCTCTCATGCTCTTCTGACGATTGTTGGCTTTTTGTTCTGATAAATTCAGCTTAAAGTACAAACTGACTCTCCTGTGACATGAACAACTGATAACTCCCCCAATTTTACAGCTTCTGGCAGGTGCTTTGTGTCTTCAGCCTGGTCCTCAGGTGGTTTCTCCTATGCTTACAACCAAGGACTTGTCAAGAGTTTATGCTGCAATTCAGGGGTCCATCTTTTCTGGGCTTCTCCCATTTTTGGAGACTCCCACCCCATGGCCTGCAGCTGCACTGCCAGCTTGGGGCTCTGTTCTCTGTCCTCTTCAGCTAGCAGAGTTTCAACTTGCAGTCCCCAAGCTGCACATGGGTGAGGAGGATGCACTCAGTTAATAAGTGAATAAGATAAGTGAATCTAGATTTTATTTTCTTTTCCTCAGACAAATCAGGGGCTGGGATTTAGCTCAGTTGGTAGAGTGCCGCTCTGCAGTCTCTGAGGTCCTGAGTTCGATTCCCAGCACCACAAAAATGGGAATAGGACGTGGCAATCCATTCCCGAGGCAATCCCTAAAAACAATCAGCCATTGAAAACCCTATGTGGGTAACTATGAGTCAGACATGACTTGTTAGCACCTAACAACAACAAGAAGACAAAGCATGTTGGATAAAATTGAGAACCAGCATACTTTGGCATTTATAATACTGACATAATAATATTGCCCTTTTCCACACTTAAAAGACACATGACATGCCCTTTCAGACTATAAAATGACTCTAAAATGGGTGTTTTATCTTATTAAGAGGAGTCAATAGCTCCTACCATTATGCATAGGTAGAGATTTTAAATTTTTCCCTATTCCACTAGACTCGCTGGAAATATAATTGAATGAGGTGATATATTATCAGGTGTGATGCTGGAATCTCAGAGGTAAGATATCTCTGGTACTCCCTTTGTTCCCAAATCCCCAAAATTATACTAAGTAGAGTTTTGGGTCAGCGTTCTAGATTAGTAGAAAATTTGGGGGAAAGATATAAGTTATAAAAATCTCTTTGCTAATAAAGGATCTCTCTTATTCCTCCTCATAGTTGTAAAATACATAATTTAAGATGATAAAATAAATTTACATTAAACTATCTCTTATGCCTAACTTAATGTGTATCTGAAATATTTATGTGTTAAACTTTGGAGATATTATAATATTCTTGTTGTTGTTGTTGTTGTTGTTGTTGTTGTTAGGTGCTGTCAAGTCGGTATCCGACTCATAGCGACCCTCACAGGGTTTTCAATGGCTGATTGTTTCGGGATTGCCTGGGGAGTGGATTGCCAGGTCCTTCTCCCATTTTTGCAGTGCTAGGAATTGAACCCGGGACCTCAGAGACTGCAGAGCAATGTTCTACCAACTGAGTTAAATCCCAGCTCTCTGCCAGCTTTAGGCCCTGTCTTTTGATATTTCAAACCAGTAAGACATGCAAAGAAACAAGAAATATGATGGGGGTATTGGGGAAGATGGAGAAGGGCAATCAGTGGAAATTCACTCTTAAGTGAGCCTAGATGTTGGATTTGATAGCCAAGGCATCAAAGCAGTTATTATAAATATATCCACCCAGTTACAGGATGTTAAATAAATTAAGGGCTGGGGTTTGGCTCAGTTGGTAGAGTGCTACACCACACTCTCCGAGGACCCAGGTTCGATCTCCAGCACCACAAAAACGGGAGAAGGACGTGGCAATCCACTCCCTAAGCAACGCAGAAACAATCACCCCTTGAAAACCCTATGAGGGTCACTATGATTCAGACTCAACAGCACTTAAAAACAACAAAGGAAAAATGGTCTTAATGAATGAGGTAGGGAGTCTCAAAAGAGAAACAAAGCTCTTACAGATGGAAATCCTGGAGCTGAGAAAGTATACTAAGTAGATAACAGAAGCGCTAAATGCACTCAGTAGTAGACTGAAGACAGCAGAAGCATGCCTAAGTGAACCTGATGACAGATCAACAGTAAAGACCCAATCCTAAGAAGAGAAAGAAAAAATATTGAAGACAAACTAATGGCATGTCAGAGATTCAAAAGATAGCATCCAGGGGTGCAACACAGTCCAAGTTCTGGGTGAGCATCAGGCTGAATTCAGTTCATATGGGAATGGCAGAGAGTGAGGGCCGGTTATGCTGTGAAAACTCACCAGAATTGGGTTTGCAAGAGGCGGGAGGCATAGCTTAAGTGCCTTAGTTATGAAAGGACTGAACTGTACCGAGAGAGGGGTTCTTGATAGGTATCCTCAGCAGTTCTGTACTTTAAGGTATTTGAAAATTTCAGGTGAAAGTAAATATCATTTAAAAGGCTTTTAAGAAGATAGTCACACCCCGCCCCACTCAGTTGATTCCCCTCCAACAACTATTTCAAACATTATAGTCAGGAAGAGTGCTGGGATTTAGCTCAGTTGGTAGAGTGCCACTCTGCAGTCTCTGAGGTCCTGAGTTCAATTCCCAGCACCGTAAAAATGGGAGAAGGACGTGGCAACCCACTCCCAAGGCAATCCCGAAACAATCTGCTATTGAAAACCCTATGAGGGTTGCTATGAGTCGGACATGACTTGACGGCACCTAACAACAACAAGAAGTCAGGAAGAGCATCTTACTTTGTGCACCCCAAGCCACTCTGGGATAGCCAGTTGTGCCTAACTCTGGGGGCCCCTGCCTCCTACCCTCTTACCATACACCATTTATTTCCCTCAAGGAAAACTCCTTCCAACCCTCCTAATACGTGGCTTTACATTCAGTACAGAATTTATTCGCTCTTCTAAAGTGGACACAGTTTCACATTTTTCTAAAATACATAAAAATAATACACAATGCAAAAAAATTATGGATAAAATCCCATGCTGGGTGCCATGGCTCATACTTGTTATCCCAGCACCTCGGGAGGCTGAGGCAAGAGGATTGCAAGCTTGAGGCTGGAGGCAGCCTAAACTACTTAGCAAGACCCTGGCTCAATAAAAAAAATAAAAAGGGGAGTGGGTGTGGTTCAGTGGTGGAGCGCTTGCCTAGCATGAGCAAGGCCCTGGGTTCAACCACCCAGTACTGCAATAAATAAATAAGTAAATGCAAGTATGAGAACAAAATCACCAATCATCCAATCACTCAGATCTTCTAGATTAGCTTAATGGATCTCCTCCTCTTCCGACATACTCAGAGTATGTGCACGAATGCAGATTGTTTTGCCCCTGTGGGATCATAGACCTAATTTGATAATGTAATTTCTAGTTTTAATCAGTACATAAATAGTTATTTACTCAGTAAACATAGGCAATAATAGGGGGGAAGGTGGGGAGCAGAGCAACAATGGGTCTTCAGGAGAATCAGCTGGTTTCCAGATCCCAGCCCCTGCCAGGGTTGGAGCATAAGCTGGGGTGGTGTGGGAGGCCGCAGTCAGCCTCTGCCATCTGCCTCTCCATGCCACTCTTCCACTCGCAGGGTTCCTCTGGTGGCTTTGTCAGAAGGCCCCCTCTTCTCTAATTCCCTCTTATGATAAAAACAATATTTACTGCATTCCACTTCCTCCTTCCTCTTCTTTTCTCTTAGATTTCTCCTCCTCTGCCTTTTTTAAACTCAGGTTCCTGAAAAACTTCTGCAACGGAATATTTCAGGCCATTAACGAACTCCCTTTTGTCCAGCGTTCTGCCGGCTGCTCACTGTCTCCCATTGTTTCAACTTCAGCAAATGTGATTTTAATCTTCGATAATTCCTTTTCCTCAGGATTTTTTTTTTCTTACAACAAATTGCTCTGATTTTATCAGTGCACGACTCCTGTGCCTCTCTGAAACCGTGGAGTCAGGTGTTTGGGCCGCTGCTTGTTTCTTGGAGCCGTCTTCCCCAGGCGTCTGAGGGAGCTGGTCTTCTGCATTGTAAAGCTTTGCCCTGCCTGGCCTCTTTCCAGCTGTCCTGTGTTCACAGAGGGACAGGTTGTCCGGTGCCAGCAGGTGCGTTGAGTGTGGCCACAGACTTGTAGCGCCTCTTCAGTTCTTGTTGTTGTTAGGTGCCATCGCATCATGTCCAACTCATAGCGACCCTCATAGGGTTTTCAGTGGCTGGCTGTTTCGGGATTGCCTCGGTACTGGGTTGCCACATCCTTCTCCCATTTTTGCGGTGCTGCGAATTGAACCCAGGACCTCAGAGACCTCAGAGCAGCGCTCTACCGACTGAGCTAAATCCCAGCCCAGTCTTCAGTTCTTAGTTCCCATTTATTGTCATTTTTTCTGGTGTGTGTGGGACCAAGAGGACATGTGCATGGGTTCAGGAGGTCTAGAAGCTTCTGCTTGCAGGGGTTTGTGGCTGCACAATACAGCTGGGGAAGGAGGTGGCCGCTGCCCCGGTGCTCAGCAGTTGACCTCTGTCAAGTCTCCCTGCACCATGGACACCAGCCTCCTATGGCAGCCCTGGCACTAAGTGGACACCCAGAATGGCCCCCTTGGACTTTCTTGAGGCCTGGCCTCCCCTGCCTCCCCTCCAGCCCAGAAGTTGATAGTGGAGTGAGTGGAGACAGACAGACAACGAGTCTTGGGCAGAGCCTCCTGCTGGGAGTCCACATTGCAGCCAGGCAAGGGCAGGGGCAGGGCCCGGCTCTGCCACACATAGCCTTGTCTGAGCTGGGGACCTGTGGGGGGCCCTTTCTGAGTGTCTGTCAGTGCGCTGGAGTTGGTATTGTCTGGGGCTTTTCGGTTGGAAACTGGGAGAGAGGGGAATTCAGAAATCTGTGCCTCTGCGACCCTGAGAAATCGAAGTGCATATAGTGTTTGTGCTTTAGGTCATGTTTCCTAAATGCATACAGCAGGGGCTTAGCATTTTGAATCAGTCTCTGGACAAGTGTGGGCACTTCCTACTGCCCAGCTGGGCCCTGGACCCTTCTGTAGGGGCAGCACACGAGGTTCCCCACGTGTGTACACATGGACGCAACCCTTCCTGGGGCCGCCCTCGAGGCTGCCAGCTCTCTAAGCCTCCTGTGTCTGGGGCTTGGGTTTCCATTCTGGTTTGTTTCTTTTGCATCCTTTGCCTTTCTCGTCAGCCCCTCTACCCCACTATTTTTCAGCCTGTGTTGTCTTTTGTTTTCTTTCTTTTTTGCTGAAGCCTGCCCTCTCCTCTGCTGGGATTTAGCTCAGTTGGTAGAGTGCCGCACTGCAGTCTCTGAGGTCCCAAGTTCAAGTCCCAGCACCGCAGAAATGGAGAAGAATGTGGCAACCCACTCCCAAGGCAATCCCAGAACAGTCAGCCATTGAAAACCCTATGAGGGTCGCTATGAGTCGGATACGGACTCGATGGCACCTAACAACAACAACAACAACAGCCCTCTCCTCCTCCATCAGGGAGTCCTCGGAGGTTGTTATTGTTAGGTGCCGTCAAGTTGGTATCCAACTCATGGTGACCCTCATAGAGTTTTCAATGGCTGACTATTCCGGGATTGCCTCTTGGGAGTGGATTGCCACGTCCTTCTCCCATTTTTACGGTGCTGGGAATCGAACCTGGAACTTTAGAGACTGCAGAGTGGTGCTCTACCAACTGAGCTAAAATCCTAGCCCTATGAGGGTCACTATGAGTCCTCGGAGGTGGGAGAGTGGAAAGGGAGAAGAGCCTAGGGGTGAGGAAGGGGCAGGGTGCTGGCAGGTGTTGAGGGCTTTATCCTCAGGTGCCTTCTTCCAGAGCAATGCCCTGTTTTTTAGGGTCTCTCTTTAAGGGAGACTGCCTTTGATCCCTGTCCTTATTCTAATAGTATCTTTTTTTTTTTTTTTTTTTTTTTTTTTTTTTTTTTTTTTTTTTTTTTTTTTTTTTTTTTTTTTTTTTTTTTTTTTTTTTTTTTTTTTTTGTGGTACTGGGTGTTGGACCCAGGGCCTTGCACTTGTATGCTCTGCAAGTGCTGAACCACTGAGCTGTACCCCCAGCCCATTTTTTTTACTTTTTTTTGAGACAGGGTCTTGCTAAGTTATGCAGACTGCCTCTGGTCTCGAACTTGTGATCTTCCTGCCTCCGCCTCCCAAGCCACTGGGATTACAGGCGTTCGCCATGTTCTCATAGAATCTTGTAGTCTTCTCCTAACTTCCCAGAGTCCAGGTGACAGATGGGAAGCTGCCCCGTCATCCCGGGGAGGTGCAGTCCCAGGGAGTAGATTGGGGTGAAGGGAAGGGGACAGAAAGGCCCTCGGTTGGGAATCCCAGACCCCAGGTAGCCTGCTGAGCAGCCACGTGGGGCCCAGGTCCCTGCTCTTCAAGAGGGGCAGAGGTTGCGGGAGGTCACACCCCACGGCCTAGCTCCCTCTTTCCTGCCGCCTGTCTCTGGCTGGTCAGAGTTTGTGCCACTGGGCTGCAGCTTCCTTTTGCGGCTAGCATGTAGGGTCGCTCTGCTGAGGAAGCCAGCATCCTGGCAGGGCCAGGCTGGCCCCAAGCAGGCGCACTGCCTCCCATGGAGAGCCCAGAGTGGCACTGGTGCCTTCCCAGTGTGAGAAAGATGGGTGCTCTGAAGGGCCTGCACCTGCGAGCTGGGCTGTGGCGTGAGCAGGGTGGAGCCGCTGTGGGGCGACAGGCCTGGGCAGAGCGCGCCTCCCTCAACTCCAAGGCTGCAGGTGAGTGCGGGAGAACTGGCTCAAGCTCTCTTTCTCTCTCACTCTCTCACTCTCTTGCTCTCTCCCATTCTCGCTGTCTCTTACTCTCACTCTCTCTCTCACTCTCACTCTCTCACTCACTCTCTCACTCACTCTCTCACTCTCTCACTCTCTCTCTCACTCTCTCACTCTCACTCTCTCACTCTCTCACTCTCACTCTCTCACTCTCTCACTCTCTCTCACTCTCACTCTCACTCTCACTTTCTCACTCTCTCGCTCTCTCACTCTCTCACTCTCACTCTCGCTCTCTCTCACTCTCACTCTCTCTCTCACTCTCACTCTCTCACTCACTCTCTCACTCTCTCACTCTCTCACACTCACTCTC